>JBCFYV010000718.1:0-70352 GCA_039000515.1 Timema cristinae
GCTCACAGGATGTTGAAAACGAAATTGATGTTTGCACAACGGGTTGCAACGTGGATGGGCTCACGTTGATGAAAACAGGCATTTGCACAAACACCGAATTTGCGCAAATTGTTTGACCGTGGATGGGGGGCTTTACACAGCACAGCTATAATTGTTTGCACAACTGGAAACAAACATGTTGTGAATGTATCGAAAAACTGGACGCAACAGACAGTCATACTTACCTCGGACTTATAATTGACAAACATCATAAATGGGACAGGCACATACAAAAACTTGAGAACAAACTAAAAGGATTGACATGTTTTTTACCATCTTAGAATGTACTTGGATATCAAAACTTTAGTAATCTATACTTATATAATAACATGTCCTGACTGACTGATTCATCATCGCCGAGCGCAAACTATCAAGGCTACAAGCATGAAATTCGGACTGTATATTCATTTTGTTATGTAGGCACCCACTAAAAAAGGATTTTAGAAAATTCCACCCCAAAGGGGTCAAAATAGGGGATGATAATATGTATGATAATATGTATGAAAGTCCGTCATTTTGAAAGTTACATAAAAAAAATTTGTATTTCGGTTATTGACGTAAAACAAATACATACGTGTTTCAGGAATTTTGGAAATTTTATTTAATAAGGGATGAAAAAGGGGGTGAAAGTTTGTATCGGACTTGCATTATTTTTGATCTGAGGTCAAGTTATGGTCATCAACGTAACGTAATATTTTAAATTAATCTGTAAATACATATGTATATTTTCGTATTTGTATATAATCAACTTCCACGCGAGCAAAGCCGCGGGCAACAGCTATCTAGTAATATATAAATCATTGGTTCAATCAATAATATCTTACGGCATATCCATCTGGGGAGGAACGACAGAATGTTACACAGTCAAAATTTCGCATTTACAAGAAAAGATCTTGAAAATTATATTTGGTACCAAAAATGATAAACAGATATACATTCAACATAAAATTCTACTTCTTAATCAATTATATGAGTACAGCCTCTTGATAGGATATTACCATTCCGATAAATACAAGCAAATAAAAACCCATTCCATTAACACCCGCCCAATTTCTAACAAATAAGTGTATACAATCGGCAAATACTCTAATTATTATGGTAAACAGTAATTGAGAGGTACCATTTCCAAATTGTTTAATGTGCTACCAACAACACTCCGAGAAATCCCTGAAATAAATATAGCGAAAAATAAAATTAAAGACTGGATACTTCAAGGCATGCTTCAAACAACAATGTAAATATTTTTGAGTGGAAATGTTATGATATGTTTAAATCTTTTGTTTTTTAATTATTTTAATATTATAAATTTTACTATTGTTAAATATTTATTTAACTACAAGACCTGAAGATGTACCTTTAGGTACTTCGGGATTGTATCAAAAACTAATCTAAGTAATTTTTCTTTTAAACCCTAAATAAACAATGATTGATTGATTATTATTATTACCTGTATTAAATGCATATTTTAGAAGCTAGGGCATTAGGGCCTACAATAATTCTGGAAATTTGGCTCAATTCCACCTCCTAATCCTGTTATCTTTTCGGGTCATCGGATAGTAAAAATGTTGGCAACCAATAGGACCTAATAACATTAGGTTCTAGAAATAATAAATCTGGAAGGCTGTCTCTATGCTCTATTCCACCCCTGCATTCTGTTTTCTCTAAAGAGCTTTAAATAGTTTTGTTGCAAACTTACAAAATACCCGTTGGTGATACATTAGGTCATACATGAAAATAAATATCACAAGTTGTATAACAATTCATTTGAGATATGGATGGGTGCCTAACATAAAACGTATGGCTGATTCTACAGAAAATTCCTGATAATCACTCGTATTTAGCTTACCTGTCAGTAGGTGTTTTTAATTGGTGTTCAATCACTTCAAGAATTTCTAATACTGTATTTACTGTATTTTTGTTTAGACGAAAAAAAAAATCTTCATCGTTATAAAATTCCAAGAAATTCTTTCGTTCTAAGTATCTCTTCGGTCTTCGAAGCCTTGGGTTCCTTAGAAGGTGTAACTCATCTTCAAAGTCGTCAAAATCAGCCATTTCATAATATAAATAAAAGTAACCTCACTTTAATAATAACAACAATCGCCTTGAAAACAATATGGCGGATTGTTTAACGTTGTTAATGTGGCTAACCGGAAGGTAGACCTCGCGTTAACTTTACGAGCACATTTACGTGAACATTAGCACTAGCCAAACATTGTAAAATCAAAAGTAGTGGTCGTTATCGCTTAACCTCATGTTAAGCCCTAACGAATAGAATAACATGACATTGTAAAATTGGGCCTTACTATTTAGAATTAACATTTTTATTTTTATACATGTACACTAACAAAAAGACAACTTTTATTAGAAAAGTAGATCACGATTTGAGAGTAAAAATGAAGCATAAGTACAACCAATAAAATAACTGGCACTTTTATGAACTAAAGATTTAGTATAATTTTTATCATCATAAGGAATTAAACTAATGTTCATAAATTTATATGCAATATTTCAGAAAATTATTATTATTATTATTATTATTATTGTTTTGAGGCCCGTCGACACAGTAAGGTCATTAGGGCCTTTAAAAATAAATTAAACACAGTAGAATCCCCAATGGGAAGAGACATCACATAGTCCACCTGTTAGAATAAACAGGTGGAGAGATAAAATATAAAACAATATACAATAATAAAATTTTTAAATTAATTTAAAAACAGTTATTCTCAATATGAGAAAATGCCCATTTGAGACACTCCATAGGAGCGCTCAAATGGGCTATTAGAATAAAAGAAGTGATACACCTGCTAAAATAAAACCACAGGTGTATACACTACGTTAAAATTACAAAACAAACATATTAAAATTTAACACATTAAAATCATAAAACGTGTTAAAATAATACGTTAAAAAGACAAAACAAACATATTTAAATATACTAAAATGTTAAAAAAAAAAACTCAATATGAGAAAGTCCAGATGAGTCACTTTATAAAAGTGACTCAAATAGCATTAAAAAGATCCGCCTGGCGTATAAAACGAAGTAAACATATAACTCCATCCGCGCTATCGCGTAGTAAAAACCGAAGGTCACCTTTAAAATTAAGTGCCAGGCGGATAGGGGCATACTTGCGACACTCCACCAAAATGTGGTACACACTAAGGGGAGCATCGCAAAACTCACACACTGGAGGTGGGTCCCCTCTCAATAAAAATCCATGGGTCAACGCTGTGTGTCCGACGCAGAGCCTTGTCACGATGACCTCCTCTCTTCTGGACTTTCGTATAGAAGAGGGCCACCGCGACACACCGTCCCTGATGGACCGCAGCTTGTTCTGAGCAGGGGTCGAAACCCACTGCTCGTGCCAGGTGCGTAAGACCCCACGCCGAACATAACCCTTTAGATCTAAAAACATCACACCCATACTCGCCTCCGGAGGCAGGCGTGCCGCCTCCTTGGCCGCCTGGTCAGCCAGTTCATTTCCTGAGAGACCGGCGTGACCAGGAATCCAGCAAAAGGCGAGCCGGGTGCTTAATGAATCAATTTTTAAAATTTGCTCATGTATCATCTGCACCAGGGGATTCCAAGAGTAGAGGGTGGACAATGCCAACAGAGCACTCATGGAATCCGTGCAGATGAGAACAGAACGGTGACACTTACGATACACAAAACACAGAGATTTAAAAATGGCGTATAATTCAGCCATAAAAACACTGGATTCACCAGGTAAACCAAATTTAAAATTGTTTCCCTCCACAACAAATGCGCATCCCACGGAAGCCCCACACTTGGAGCCATCCGTATAGATGCGCTCAAAGCCCTGAAAGCGAGTGGAGAGGAGCTCATTAAATGTCCTCTCATATATAATCGGCGGGGTGGTCGCTTTAGGGAACTTGGCAAGATCATAATGGCATTGAGGTAGGCGAATCTTCCAGGGAGAAACTCGACCTGGGTATGTGGGGATAGCCTTTGGCAGGACTATCCCACACGTGTCGAATACCGATAGCATCCTGATCCCAACCGGCCTTGTACTACGCCATTTGGTTTCATACAAGACACGGTTAGGGGATGAAACACAGGTCGGTAGGCAACATGCTCCGGCATGCAGTGAAGTTTTGAAACGTAAGATGCCAGAAGATAGGACCGCCGGTAAGAGAGAGGGGGCTCACCGGCGTCGGCACAGATGCTGACGACTGGACTGGTACGAAATGCACCAGTAGCCAGTCGTATGCCAGCATGGTGGACACTATCCAGCATCTTCAACGCCGAAGGTCTCGCTGATGCATACACTAAACTGCCGTAATCTAGTTTCGATCTTACCAAGGCCCTATACAGGCGCATCAAGGTTTCCCTATCAGCCCCCCAGGACCGACCGCTAACCACTTTAAGCAGGTTGAGTGCTTTTATGCACCTCGCTTTCAGGTCTTTGATGTGGGGAATCCAGGTTAATTTAAAATCAAATAAAAGTCCCAGAAACTTTACGGTCTCCGAGACAGGTAAAACAACGTGATTCATTAAAATACTGGGGGATTGTTGTATTCCACGTAATCTATGGAAGTGGACGACCATCGTCTTGGCTGAAGAGAAGCGAAAGCCATTACGCGATGCCCACGACCATAGCTTGTTGACAGAGAGTTGTATCTGCCGTTCAGCCCTGTGGAGACTCGATGAACTACAATAAATTGCGTAGTCATCCACAAAGAGGCATGAACGGACAGGAAGGTGTACGTTGTCCACAATGCCATTTATTGCAATGGCGAACAACGCACAGCTTAAAATACTGCCCTGGGGCACCCCATTTTCTTGAATAAAATCATCGGATAAGGTGTGTTTAACCTTACCCGGAAGTGTATCTGACATAAAATTAGCTATAAAAACAGGGAGGTTCCCACGGAACCCCCAGTTAAAAAGGGTTTTTAAAATGCCGTACCGCCATGTGGTATCGTACGCTTTCTCCAAGTCAAAGAAAACTGCCAAAAGATGCTGTTTATGGAGAAAGGCGTCACGAACTGCCGTCTCGAGACGGACGAGATGATCCACCGTAGATCGGTTGCGGCGAAAACCACATTGAATATTTGATAGTAGATTGCGGGATTCTAAATACCATATTAATCGTTTATTTATCATTTTTTCCAATATTTTGCATACACAACTAGTTAAGGCTATCGGTCTATAACTAGTTGGTTCTAATTTTTCCTTGCCACTTTTATATAGAGGGATAATTGTTGCTTGCCTCCACAGTGTTGGGAACTGACGAGATTCCCAAACACTATTGTAGAGGTCCAACAGACATGCTCGTCCAGCAGGGGGTAACTGGCGCAACATTTCATAATTAATGTCGTCGGGGCCAGGAGCTGTGCTACCCGCCTGGGACATGGCATAGGTCAGTTCATCTAAAGTAAAGGGGGAGTTGTAATCCTCCCCCTGACTCTGACCAAAGTCAATAGAATGGCGCTCTATGTTCCGCTTATGCGCTGCAAACTCATTTGAGTAGCTTGCAGTGCTAGATATGGCGGTGAACATAGAGCCCAATACATTGGCGACCTCCACAGGGGAGGAGACAAGCGTACCATTTGACATGAGGGCAGGTATGTTATTGATGGTATTTTAGCTACTACGTAATTTACGAATATTGTCCCAAACCTTAGTTGTGGGAGTGGAAATTGTAAGGGTAGATATAAACTGTCTCCAAGACTCTCTTCTGCTTTCACGAATGATACGGCGAGCTCGAGCACGCATAATCCGGAATGATTCTAGATTATCCAAGGTAGGACGCCGATGGAAGAGACGTAATGCTCTTCGACGGTCAGAAATAGCCAATCTACACTCCTCGTTCCACCAGGGAACAGGATGGTGGCGCGGGTTTGGCGAGGATTTAGGGATAGATTCCCTCGCCGCCATGATGACCGTCGAAGTAAAATGGGCAATATTAACATCGACGTCCGGAGAAAGGGGTTGTACAAATACGGCGAGCTCGCGAAATTTATCCCAGTCAGCACGTTTAAGCACCCATTGTGGTGCACGTGCTATACCGGGAGGGTCTTCAATTAGCGAAAGCAGAATGGGAAAGTGATCGCTGCCACATAGATCCGAGTGGACCTCCCAAAGGAAGTGGGCAGCGATCCCGGGGCTACATAGAGTTAGGTCGATGGCAGAGGATACACCATTAAAGGTGGAAAAGTGTGTCTGGGTCCCGGTGTTCATTAATACCAGGTTTCCCGAGACAAGAATATCCTCTACCATCCTCCCGCGGGCGTCTGTATAATTAGACCCCCACACCAGGTTGTGTGCGTTAAAGTCCCCCAAGAAAATATAGGGGGCGGGAAGTTGTTTAAAGAGGGCCTCTAGGCTCCTCTTTGAAACACGTTCACCTGGTGGGAGGTAGATGCAGCATACAGTTACTTCTATAGGAAGGGAGACTCTCACAGCAATCACTTGGAGATCAGATACAATATTTATAGACTTATTATATATATTGCTACGTGCAAGTATAGCCACACCTCCGCTAGCCCGATCGAAGAATGGCTTGTCGGTACGATATACATCGTACCCACGAAGCATCGGGCTGTCAGTTGGGCGGAAGTGGGTCTCCTGCAAACACAATATGGAAGGATGCAGGGAAGAAATTATTAGTTTAATTTCCTCTACACGAGCATAAAAACCCCTACAATTCCATTGTAGTAGCGACATTAGGTACAAATATAAATTCATTCATCCACGCAATCCATGTCACTATCTCTTAGTAATAAAAATTGGTTAAGGACCTTTTTAGTTCCTCTGGCCTTGCCAAGTCTCTCCTGGACCTCTCGTTTCAGGAGAGGCTTTTGTTTCTCCGGAAGAGACTTGGGGGTTGATTCTAAGCGCGAAGGCTTTGTTACAGCCTTTGGCACTTTTTTCTTGCTATTTGGGTCGGCGACACCTCTCTGGACCTTTCTCCAGGCACCAGCAGGATTCGCCTTTGCGGCCTCACCCGTTCCGCCACCCACTCCAACCTCCGGTGACCCAGAGACCAGAGCGGACGAACCAACAACGGCCGCAAGTTCTTTTGTTTCCCCCGGCTGGTTCGGGGTGGGTCCCCGAGGTAGGTTCGGAGGAGGTCCCCGAGGTGGGCCCCGGGGGGACCCCCGAGTAGGGCTCGGGGGAGTCCCCGAGGTGCAGTCGGGTGTGTTCCCCGAGGAGGGCTCCTCGGCGGTACGGGTGGGGGAGACGACCTATGTTGGGGTTTCGCCTCTTCTAGCAATTTAGGCGCCACCTTAGTTGGCGCGGTATTATTGAGATTGTCTCGAGTAGAGACTAATGGCACAGGTCGTGTAGATGGCTTTGCGAGATTAACTGTGCAATGACAGTTGGGACAGTTGATATTCTGACTGACAATTTGGCTGTAGGAGGTTTGAAATACCGGAGCCTGACTAGATGTGTATTCCTTTCGTGCCTGGGCATATGAGATCTTCTTTTCGGATTGTATCTCCAGGACTTTTTTCTCTACCTTCCATTTCGGACAGGCCCGAGACCAGGCAGAATGCGGACCCTTGCAGTTGACGCAGTGCTTAGGAGACTCACATGGTGTTTCGTGAGCCTCCTGTCCGCAATCCGCACAGGTTGGCTTGCCACGGCATCGCAGCTTCGTATGCCCAAATTCCTGGCACTGAAAGCAGCGCCGGGGGTTAGGGACATACGGACGGACCCTGAGCACGTGGAAACCTGCTCGGACCTCCTTTGGAAGGGTAGGTGTTGCAAAAGTAAGGATATACGTGTCGGTTTTTTTCTCTTGTCCGTTCTTTTTTGTTACAATGCGGTATACTTCGGTGACGTGCTGGGGGGAAAGTTCCTCACAGATATCCTCAATGCTCACGCAGTCGAGGTCATAGCAAGTGACCACTCCCTTGCAAACATTGAGGAACCCGTGAGGCTCCACCTTCAACGGTATATGAGACGTATTGCTCAACGGTATTTTAGAGATTGCCATTACTTTTGAGGACTGAATATCTGTTATTGTTTGTATCATTATAGTGCCATCACGCAGTTTTCTTATTGATACGTCAGACTGTGCTGCACCATTTATCACTCTTTCGAGGATAAATGGGCTTACTCGCTTAAGACTTTCGTTTTCCTCTACTCGAGACATTACCAGGAAGCGGGGCTGGGGCCTCACAACTTCCTGGACTTTTTCTGTTAAAGGGCTGGACGGCCTTACCCGTTTCCGGCTCATATCATTAATACGGCCCTGTGAGGGGCCGGGCAGTGAGTTGCCAGCGGGGTGTGGCAGTACGTTGCTAGCGGACAGTGAGGTGTCAGCGGTGACAATGGAGGTGGCCATGCCTTTTTTGGGGACAACCTGCACAGTACTCGGATCGTAGACCCAGGGTGATCCAAGTTGGTTCTACCACATGAGGCCCTGTTAACCCTCCTGGCGGGAAACCCCACACGACGCTAGACATGACAACCTTCGCGTGGGGCTGCGCCAGGAGAGAGGTCATCGCAGCAAGTGGGTGCAGGAAAGTGCCAATTTTACGTCCGGGCCTTCGTGAACGCAACCGGTCTTTTCTCGAGGTAGGGTACCCGGTTATTGTCATCCCTAAGGCCCTTCTACCAAGATATTACAACCGGCGCACTTTCATTCGGGAGCTCAAGGCAGTGGTATCCAATAATAAACAGAGAATAGCCGGGTTAGTTGCCAAGGTCGTCAACGGAAAGGCCAAAGGCCTCTGTGCAGGATGAACGGTGGGGGAAAGGAAGAAAAAGGTAAGGATAGATAAAGCGAAGGGGGAAGAGTGAAAAAAAGGTGGAAAGTGAAGGAAGAAGAAAATGATGTGAAAGGAAAGATATAGGATAGGTTTGTCCCACACGAGGTACGTCCTGCACAGAAGCCTCCCCTTATAGTCGCTTCTTACGACAAGCAGGGGTTACTGCGGGACTATTCTAAACCCCGTCCCGCAGGGGGGCAATATTCAGAAAATTAATATAAAAATAGTCAAAGGATATCGTGCGTGCGTCGTTACCAAAATTTATTTAATACATAGGAAACACATACATTTTGACATAAAAAAATAATATTACGGTATTTTAAATTAGGTGTTTATGAACTTTAATACAAACACAAAAAGTAGAGTCACTATATAAAATAATTCATATAACATTTATTTGTGATTTCTCCTCCGATTCCATGGTAGTGCCTGCTCAACAATATACCCTTTCTTCTCTCCTGGAAGGTAGTGGAGAATTGAAAGTGTGTCCTGAAATAAAAAATAAAAAAATTAGATTATTACAAATACAGTGTAATGTACCCGAGATTTATTTACTAACATTTTTAAGCTATTGTAGATATTTATTTAATATTTTTTAACTTTAATACAACTTTAACGATAATGAGGATGTGTATTTTAATAGGCAAGTGGGGGAACTTTATATATATATATATATATATATATATATATATATATATATTTATATATATATATATATATATATTTATATATATATATATATATTTGGTAAAGTTGGGTAAAACCGGGTAGGCGGGTCAAACCGGGTACCCGCGTTTTTCCCCACCTGGTGCTGCGATCTAGTGCCTGTGGCATGAAATCGTATCAAGAGCATCAGTTTACAGTCTGCCTTGAGTTACAGAAGTGTGAGGTTTCGCGTCTTGATTTTGCGAAAGGTTTTAGAAATTGTGGAAAGTTTCTCAAATATTTTCATATTTTTGTGACTTCATATTAAATTCCTGCAACAGTTCTTCGTGGTGGTAAGTACATAATTGTTTTCATTAGTTTTAGCACGTTATTTTGCCGCCTTGCCCAAGTCTCTTTGTTGTAATGTGTGGAAGGGACGCCATATTTATTTTAAGTGGTCGTTTGGGGTAAAACCGGGTACATGGGGGTGGGGCCAAACCGGGTAGTACCAGTATTTACCCCACGCACTGTATTATCATTTGCTCTAATGTAGCGAACAACCTTTGCTATAACAATGCATCATTAATGATGGTATAATTATTGCTAGCTGTATGTAATGTTTAAATACATTATTGTGATGATTTACACAAATAGAAACATTGTTTATTAACATTATTTACGTGTTTCAATTTAAATAATTTTAATTTAAAAAATAGTTTTTATGTAAGCCCAACAGATTTAATTCAATTTTTTTATTCTTTTTTTTTATTTTTTCCTTGTTTTGTCAGGTCGTCAGCATGCCGCGCCATTACGAAAGAAAAACGAATAGGGCGAGTTGGACTGAAGAAAGTATGTCAGGAGCTATACGAGAAGTTTTACAAGGGAAAATGGGTTACAAGAGAGCGTCACAAGCTTATGGTGTTCCCCAGACAACATTGGAGGATAGAATTAGAAAGGCCCGAAAAGAAAGTTTGTCTCCCCAAAAAGCTGCCAAAAAGAGGTTAGGTCGTTATACAACGGTCTTCACTATGGCACAAGAAAATGAACTAGTGGACTATATATTGCGCCTTGAAGAAAGGCTGTTTGGTCTTACCTTGATTGACGTTCGTGAACTAGCGTTTCAGTTAGCAGAAAGCAATAACATTCCGAACGCATTCAATAAAGAGAAAAAAAGAAAAGGGAAGGATTGGTTATATGGATTTTTAGACAGGCACAAAGAACTCGCATTGAGGAATCCAGAAAAAACATCAATTGCACGTGCAAAGGGCTTCAACCGCGTGTCATTGGGAAGTTTTATGATCTCCTAGAATATCTTAATGAAAAATACAAATTCTCTCCAAATGATGTGTATAACGTTGACGAGACAGGCATTATGACTGTGCCTAACAAACCCTCTAGGGTCCTAGCACTACGCGGGGAAAAACAAGTAGGATCTTTGTCATCAGCGGAAAGAGGCACACACATGTGACAGTCGAAACATGCATGAACGCAGCAGGGAATTTCATGCCGCCTATGTTTGTCTTCCCAAGAAAGAAAGAAAATCCTAAGTTGATGGATGATACACCTCCTGGCTCATTTGCTGTCTACCATAATAGTGGGTGGATCCATAAAGAGGCTTTTGTTGTCTGGTTCAAGAAATTCATCGAATTTTCCCATCCCTCATCTGAAAAACCTGTGATGTTACTTTTGGACGGGCACGCCTCGCATACTAAAAGTCTAGAGCTTATTAACCTAGCTAGGGAAAACCATGTTATCATCTTGTGTTTTCCCCCGCATTGCACACATCGCTTACAGCCACTAGATGTGTCATTTATGGCTCCACTGAGTGCTTACTATGAACAGGAGGTTCGAAAATGGTTAATCGGACACCCTGGACGACTAGTGACTATATATGAAGTGGGGAAACTATTTAGAGATGCATTCCTAAGAGCGGCTCTTATGCGAACAGCTATCCATGGATTCGAAAAAACTGGAATATGTCCATTGAACCGAAATGCAATCCCCGATCACTTGTATGCTCCTGCAGAAACGACTGACCATCCCCCTCCCACACAAGTGCCACACGGAGAACTGCCAAAAGATGAAGGTGGAAAAAACGTCAGCAGTCACAGACTCAACTCAAGCTCAGCCACCAACATCGGAAATTGACACTGTCAAGCCATCAACATCTAAAGTTAACACTACCAAACCACCAACATCGGAAATTGACACTACCAAGCCACCAACATCGGAAATTGACACTGTAAAGCCATCAACATCTGAAGTTAACACTATCAAACCACCAACATCGGAAATTGACACTACCAAGCCACCAACATCGGAAATTGACACTGTAAAGCCATCAACATCTGAAGTTAACACTAGCAAACCACCAACATCGGAAATTGACACTACCAAGCCACCAACATGGGAAATTGACACTGTAAAGCCATCAACATCTGAAGTTAACACTATCAAGCCAGCAGCAACGGAAATGGACACTGCCAAGTCATCAACATCTAAAATAAACCCTGACAAGCCACCAACATCTAAAATTGACACTACCAAGCCACCAATATCTAAAATTGACACTACCAAGCCACCAACATCTAGAATTGAGACAGCCAAGCCATCAACATCTAAAATTGACACTGCCAAGCCATCAACATCTAGAATTGACAGAGTCGAGCCATGCACAACCAAGGGTGATGGATCTGCGTTTAATATTTCCCCACTCTTTATCAGGCCGGTTTCTAAAGAAAACGAAAAGCCAGAAAAGAAAGACAACAGAAAACGAGGGAAAACAGTAATTTTGACTTCAACCCCTTATAAATTAGAACTTGAAGAAGAATTTGCCAAGCCTAAGAAAACAATCAAGAAAAGAAAACTTTTGAAGACGAGCAAAAAGGACCAGAGGAAGAAGATCAAACCACAGGCAGAACAACAGGAAAGAAGCAAACAAAAAAGAAGCGCCAGGAAGATTGGTCATCCCCCGAAGATGAAGAGTGGTTGCCTTCTGAAGATGAAGATGAAGATGGTTTGGATGCTGCCTGCATGTTTTGCAACGAGCTGTTCATGCACTCAAGATCAGAAGGCTGGATACAGTGCTCGGTGTGCAGCGAATGGGCTCATGAAGCCTGCAGTGGGCATGACCTAGATGAAGAATACAATTGTGATTTTTGTACTAAAGTTTCTAAACAAATTCGCCTTAAATAGTATTCTGTATTGTTCAATTACTGAAAGATTTACTAAAACATGTTATTGAATTAAATATGTGTAATGTCTGAAGTGTTAACTTTAAAATAAATTGAAAAATTTCGTTATTGGAAGACGTAAACATGGTTTTTCAAAGGTACCCAGTTTTACCCAACCAGTGGGGTAAAACAGGGTAGTTTGCCATATTTAAAAAACATTAAATCATCACAAGTATAAAAAAACAATATGTCTAGTTAAAGAAGACATAATAAAGATTCTGTCATCACAAAATCAGAACTTTAAGAGAATAAATGTATTTACTATAAATAATTATACACTTGATACCCGGTTATACCCTACTTTCCCCTATATATATATTTATATTTACATGAAGCATTTATCTCCTTATTGACTCTAAGTCCAGTGACGTAAAAAAAATAGATAAGATAGGTGATAACTGAATTGTGGACTTGCTCAAACAAAAAAAAAATTGTGATTAAAATATTTGGGTTCACAACAACATTTACTTTTTACTACAATTATTTCAGGGTAACAAAAACAACATAATATTAAAACAACAAAAATTTAGCACGGGACTCTCTCAGGACCTCTGGGTCATGTTGGAAAAAATATACCTTTATTGTTTAAGTGGACTTATTGAACGAGCAACTATTTAATAAACAATTGGAAATCCTTAAATATATATACTGTATACCTTTATAGGCAATTTCCTCAATGAGGTTGGTCGTTGGACACTAAAATAATTAATACTAAATCAGGTCCTTGCATTCATCGAAGTCGTTACTTTGGCCAAATTAAAAAAAATTAAGTTTCTCTCTAGAGTCAATGTTGAAACAGAAAAAAATACATATACAAGAAAAATTCTAATGACAGTGAATTAAGCTAAAATTAATATTAACCTTTGAACTTGGAGCAATAACTGTTAAACGTTGAATGAATTCTGGTCGAAATTGTAGTATAAAACAAAGGATGAATCACAATTCAAGTTTGGGTTGATATCACCTCATGTTGATGGCGTCTTACATGTAGTCTTCGGCGTTGAGAATGTTAGATGTTAGTGAATCAGACAGTCTCACTTATAGGTCTTATTCGTGTTCTGGAAGTTATTGAAGTTGTCCCCAGACATTGTACTATCTTTTACTGGCATAATTGTCGTGTATTCGGCACTAATAAAACCCTGCTATTATCACAATACTTTCTTCACGAAAAAACTTTTTACTTTTCTTCCGTCCGCGTCTTTTTTTTTTTTTAACAATGCCAAGCCTCGCTTCTTCCTACGTCTCTCCCCTCCCTCACTGCTGGAGACAATTTCGTTCCTCCTTGTATAGTGCGGCCATTATGAGTCTCTTAGAAGACGACAGTAAAATTACAACTAATCAGGACGGTTTTTTTTAAAGCGGGGGCGGAATATCCGGACAAAACTTCCAGTAAAAAAAAATGTCTTGGTCAGCTGAATTTATTGGCATCATTATTAGGTGCTTCCTTCGACGCAATGCAATGCCCATTGAAAATAATAAGTTTTAAATAAATAATCACTCATGAATAAATTAAAGTTAAATAAAATATAAATTGACAGAATTAAAATTCTTACACTATTAGTTTAGAAATCAACAGGATTACAAGTGAGTATGATGAAAAAAGGGGGAGGGGGGTTAGAGATTTATTTTAAGGCACTATGTAGGGATGAGGGTGCGAGGCGCAACGGGCTAAACCCTTTATTGTTGCTGTATAGTGCTGGAACCTGGTGGAGATATTTGTAACTACAAACACATGTTGCACGGCATCTAGAGCAACCATTACGTACCATACGAGAGAGAGTTTGTGTTGTTCAGTAGTGAAGTGTTAGATTTTTTAACATCTCGTTATAATCATATTCCATGTTTCGAATTTCAAGGTAAGTCAGATTGTACACTTGTATTAGGCTGGTTCATCATAGGTACTGGAACTACGTTATTCTAACTATAATTTAATGTATTTTTATTATTGAGTTTGTTTTGAGGCCCATCGACACAATGAGGTCATTAGGGCATTTAGCAATATAAAAACATAGTAAAATCCCTATAGGGGAGAGACAAATCACATAGTCCACCTGTTAGAATAGACAGGTGGAAACATAAAATAAAAACTTATATACATTATTAGTATTGGTGTTTACAGGCCCATCGACACACTGAGGTCATTAGGGCCTTAACATAATACACATACATAGTAAAATCATCATAGGAGGGAGTCAAAATATTCACCTGTTTCTATAGAGGGGTGAAGACACTATGTAAAAATACAATAAAAAAATAGATCTCAATATGAGGAAAATACCCATTTGGGACACTTCATAGGGGTTCTCAAATGGGCTCAGAGTATGAACTGAGTGAAACACCTGCCAAAAAAAACAAAGGTGTATCACGCTAATAAAAAGACAAAACAAACATATTAAAACAACATATTAGTTAAAAAGACAAGACTAACATGTTAAAATAATAGTCTGTTAAAAAAACATGTTAAAGTGTACTAAAATGGTTAAAAAGACAAAACAACACATTAAAGTATACTAATATGTTAAAAAAGGTCTCAATATGAGATAAATCCAGATGAGTCACTTTATAAAAGTGACTCAAATGGCACTAAAAGGATTCGCCTGGCGTATAAAATGGAGTAAACAAATAACTCCTTCAGCGCTGTCGCATAATAAAAATAGAATGTCACCTTTAAAATTAAGGGCCAGGCGAATAGGGGCATACTTGCGACACTCCACCAAAATGTGGTACACCTAAGGGCAGCATCGCAAAATTCAGAGACTGAAGGTGGATCCCTTCTTAGTAAAAATCCGTGGGTTAGAAATGTATGCCCAACGCGGAGTCTCGTCACGATGATCTCCTCTCTTCTAGACTTTCGTATATAAGAGGGCAACCGCGACACACCGTCCATGATGGACCACAGTTTGTTCTGAGCAGGGGTCGAGACCCACTGCTCATGCCAGGTGCGTAAGACCTCACGCCGAACATAACCTAGATTTTAAATATTGTTACCAGGAAAAATGGCAGAGGAGCCCTCGAAAAAAACTAAAACATCAGCTTCACAAGATGATGTTGAAATGGTCCAAGAACCCCCAGACAGAGTGAGCCAAAAATGATCATAGTGGATGCAAATGACCCCAATACAGTTCTGCCCACATCAAGGAAAACCCAGGTTCCACAAGAAAATGTAAAGAAATCAAGGGTAATAAGATTTATAGCTGGAGCACACAGAGATGTATTACTTCTCTTTATTCCGACTAACCCTCCTTTCTTTGATCTAAATATTGGAGACCAAATCCACAATACATTAATTACTGGTTAAACAATTTTAAGACAAACCCATAACAATACTGGTGGGACTCTTGAAAGCAGGATAGAAGGAACTGACTACAAAATAACCATAGGAGCCCAAAGCATAAGCAATCCAAAGGAAGCAGTGCACAGAATAATAATCAAAGCTGCATCAGACTGTGGGATCCCGTTTGCATTATACCCTCCAAACAACCCGAATAGTTGGTACGGGATCGCAAATCCCCTTCTTAATTTTTTGTCGCCTTTGCCCTCAGGAAAAAAGAATTAAGACTCGGACACAACTATATGCCCATTGATAAGAGAGACAATGTCCAAAGAGATGTTAATCTATCCCAATATGGCCTATACGGAGTACACCACATACTATGTGAGGGAATCACTTATCCTCCTGAAAGGCGCGCATCAATGCCCATGTCCTTGGGACCAATGACATCAATTCTTGCTTATATAAAGACCGATCGATGAAACAGCAAGAAATGGCATGATGCCGCCAAAAGAGCAGTAGCACATCTACCTGACATAGAAAACATCCTACAGGTTCTAAGAGACAAGGAACCCTCCGAAATCCGAACCTTGATAACCCTAATAGCAGATATTTGCTTAATTGCATCAACACGTTAAGCTACACGCATGTTTCTTCCCCCAGCTGCATTCAGCCATATATTCAGCATGGAGTCTCACACAATTGGTACACAGACCTTCCAAACAACTGACTTAATTGGGATCTTCAACTTCTCAGGCATAGGATGTGGACTTTTTACCAAATATTTTGCTCAAAGGTCTGGATCATGAGGCTAGTGGGAGGTACAGATATACTGGCACAAGAAATCTGTTACCATTCCATGTTGGGAACGTACAAGGAAGATTTCGGAATTCTCGTTCAAATAACTAACTTCGAGGCATAGAGAACCTAGATAAAGGAAGCACTATCCAAAGAGATAGCATAGAGGACAGAAACATGAAGTAGAGACTAATGGTACTGATCTAACAATAAACAACGCACAAACAACCTTTTAGATCTAAAAACATGTCACCCCGATTCGCCTCCGGAGGTAGGCGTACTACCTCCTTGGCTGCCTGGTCCGCCAGTTCATTTCCTGAAAGACCAGCGTGTCCAGGTATCCCGCAAAAGGCGAGCCGTGTGCTTAATGAATTCATTTTTAAAATGTGCTCATGTATCATCTACACGAAGGGATTCCAGGAGAAGGGAGTAGACAGTGCCAACAGAGCAATCATGGAATCCGTGCAGATGAGAACAGAACGGTTACTATTTCGGTATACAAAAAACAGAGATTTAAAAAGGGCATAAAATACAGCCGTAAAAACACTGGTTTATACAGGTAAACCAAATTTAAAATTGGATCCTTCCACAACAAAAGAAAATCCCACGGAGGATCCAGATTTAGAACCGTCAGTGTAATTGCGCTTGAATCCGTGATGAGTGGAAAGGAGCTCGTAGAAGGTCCTCTCATATACAAAGTTTGGGGTGGTCGCTTTAGGGAACTTGGCAAGATCAAAATGGCATTTCAGATGGCGTATCTTCCAGGAAGAAACTAGACCTGGTGATGTGGGGATAGCCTTTGGCAGGCCTATCCCACACGTGACGAAAACCGATAGCATCCGGATCCCAACCAGCCTTGTACTTCGCCATTTGGTTTCATAAAAGACACAGTTAGGGGTATGTAACACAATACGGTAGGCAATATGAACTGGCGTGCAATGTAGTTTCGACACGTAAGATGCCAAAAGATAGGACCGCCGGTAAGAAAGAGGGGCTCACCGGCGTCGGCACAGAGGCTGACGACTGGACTGGTACGAAATGCATGAGTAGCCAGTCGTATGCCAGCATGGTGGACACTATCTAGAATCTTTAACGCAGAGGATCTCGTTGATCCATAGACAAAACTGCCATAGTCTAGTTTAGATCTTTCCAAGGCCCTATACAGGCACATCAAGGTTTCCCTTTCTGAAGCCCAGGACCGACCGCTAATCACTCTGAGCAGGTTGAGAGCTTTTATACACCTCGCTTTCCGGTCTTTGATGTGGGGGGTCCAAGTTAATTTAAAATCAAATAAAAGTCCCAGAACCCTTACGCTTTCTGAGACTGGTAAAACAACGTGGTCCATTAAAATACTGGGGGCGGGTTGTATTCCGCGTAATCTGTGGAAGTGGACAACCGTCGTCTTGGCTGTAGAGAAGCGAAAGCCATTACGCGATGCCCACGACACAGATTGTTGACAGAGAGCTGTATCTGCCGTTCATTCCCGTGGAGACTTGACGAACTGCAATAAATTGCGTAGTCATCCACAATGAGGCATGAACGTAAGGCATGCGCACATTGTCAACAATTATTTATCGCTATAGCGAACAACGTACAGCTCAGAATACTACCCTGAGGCACCCCATTTTCTTGAATAAAATCATCGGATAAGGTGTTATTCAACCTTACCCGGAAGGGTCTATCTGACATAAAATTAGATATAAAAGAAGGAAGGTTTCCTCTAAACCCCCAATTAAAAAGTGTTTTCAAAATGCCGTACCGCCAGGTGGTATCGTACGCTTTCTCCAGATCGAAGAAAACAGCCAGAAGATGCTGCTTATGGAGAAAAGCGTCACGAACTGCCGTATCTAAACTGACAAGGTGATCCACCGTGGATCGGTTACCGTGAAAACCACATTGAATATTAGATAGCAGATTGCGGGATTCTAAATACCTAATAAATCGATTATTAATTATTTTTTCCAATATTTTACATACACAACTAGTTAAAGCTATCAGCCTATAGCTAGTTGGCTCTAATTTATCTTTGCCACTTTTATATATAGGTATAACGGTTGCTTGCCTACATAGTGAGGGAACTGATGATATTCCCAAACACTATTGTAGAGGTCTAAAAGAAGTGCATGTGCTGCAGGGGGCAACTGACGCAACATCTCTTAATGAATGTCATCTGGACCAGAGGCTGTGCTTCCAGCCTGGGACAGGGTGTAGGTCAGTTCATCTTTGGTGAAGGGGAGTTATAATCCTCCCCCCGGCTTTGGCCAAAATTCAAAAGCATGGCGATCGATGTTCCGCTTATGAACTATGAACTCGTTAGTGTAGCTTGCGGTGCTAGAAATAGTGGCAAACATCGATCCCAATACATTAACAACCTCCACAGGGGAGTAGACACGTTAACCGTTAAATATGAGGGCAGGTATATTGTTATTGGAATTGTTGCTATTACGTAATTTACGGATATTGTCCCAAACCTTAGTTGTGGGAGTGGATATTGTAAGGGTAGAAATAAACTTTCTCCAATACTCTCTTTTTTTTCTTTCACGAATGACACGGTGAGCTCGAGCACGCAGATTCGGGATGACTCCAGATTCTTCAAAGTAGGACGTTGATGAAAGAGACGTAAGGCACTTCGACGGTCAGAAATAGCCAACCGATACTCCTCGCTCCACCAGGGAACGGGACGGTGGCGCGGATTTGGCGAGGATTTAGGAATGGAAGCCCTCGCCGCCACAATGACCGTCGACGTAAAATACCCAGTCTTAACATCGAATTCAGGAGAAGGGGATTCGTGGAAAACGGCGAGCTCGCGGAATTTATCCCAGTCGGCACGTTTAATCACCATTGGGGTACCCGTGATGTACTTGGGCGATCTTGGAGTCGGGAAAGCAAAATGGGAAAGTGATAGCTCCCACATAGATCCACATGGACATCCCAAAGGAAGAGAGGTGCGATCCCTGGGCTACATAAAGTTAGGTCGATGGCAGAGGATACACCATTAAAAGTGGAGAAGTGTGTCTGGGTCCCGGTGTTCATTAACACCAGGTTTCCCGAGACAAGAATATCCTCTACCATCCTCCCACGGGCATCTGTAAAATTAGATCCCCACACCAGGTTACGTGCATTAAAATCCCCCAAGATGGTATAGGGTGCGGGAAGTTGCATAAAGAGGGCCTCTAGGCTCCTCTTCGAAATACGTTCACCTGGCAGGAGGTATATGTAGCATACTGTCAACTCCAAAGCATGGGAGACTCGGACAGCGATCACTTGTAGATCAGAAACGATATTAATATTCTTATGGTATATATTGCTTCGAGCGAATATAGCCACACCTCCATTAGCCCGATCAAAGAAAGGCTTGTCGTTACGATACACATCTGGTACGTTATTATCATGGGTTACTACGAGCACAGGCTTACAGGACCCGGGATAACCAGGTGCTGTTCGTAAACTTGGAGAAGGGGGAAGGCATTTAACGCAACATACAGGAAATCAAGCTCCGGCTTTCGGAAGAATTTACCGAAGTGGCACTAGCACTCAAATTAAAAGAAACATGGCACTCCAGTGAGCTGACTTGTTACCAGAGGGCTAACTATCTAGGTGGCGTTGAAGTCCCTGGGGGACAAAAGCAATCAAGAAGAGCTTTTGCAGGCGTGGGGGATGTAAGTTGTGGACTCAACTCTGTGATCACCACCGCAATTAATGGGGGGATGAGAGAAATATCAGGTACTTCTTTATCAGAATACACCTACAGGGGCATTTTAACTATCCGGCTTTTCCTTATAGCCTACACATATAATTTGGGATTGGAGTTGGTCACGGGTCCTTACACCCCCACACCAGGAGAGCAGCTGATATTCAGGGATGAACCGAATTTTCCACTAACTGAGTCATCCTTGGTAATCAGCCCCAGTTAAAATATTCCCGACTCCAGACATGAGTTGGAATCCAAGAGGGGCTGCTACAAACTCTATATAGGTAGTCGAACTGGTGACCCTGTGCAATCACTCCAGTTAACAGCTTTATAGTGAGTGGAGGCTGGTACGGCCATAAAAACCTTGCTGAAGTTGCTTGCCTGGGTGAAGTCCACGGGAAGTGAGGACTCAGTAGCCGCCTTCATCACGGCTCAGCTGGGAGCAAGAATGTCCGGCCTAGATAGTATCGTCAATGATTTGGCACCAGGCACAGCAGGGGGCAATTTTTTATACAGGTTCAGCAGCCCAGGAACTGTGATGTGGGCATACTCTAACTCCATGACGTTGGTTTCTAACTGGTACCAAATCACCTCTAATCGTCAGTGGTTCTTCAACGGGGGGAAGAGGACCAGTTCATCTTTTTCCAACAGTTGTACCATCACATCTATAGTTCCCTGAGATTTTGCACGCCCTACCATCACAAGCTGAAAGTGGAGGTGAGGTTGGATCACTGCTCCTATCTGATTCCCAAGGCAAGGTAATCTGCTCCTCACCTCTCCCTCCCTGGTAGGGATAAGTTGTTCGGAGGGTTAGTCCTGGATGAATCCAGGAGAAAGGCTCTGTCAAATGAGGCAACACACTACACATCTATTATGAGGACATCTATCTTGGCCAGGATGCCTGGCGTGGATAAACTATGTGCTGTCCTCTCCAATGAGATATGTGCATATTTAGTGTCCTATTCCATGGGGACAACATCAATGGATCAAGAAGATCACAGAATACACAGGTCAGGTACATCCATAAACCTGACTGTTCTGAAGAAAGTCCCCCTGGTTTAGACTACTCCAGCATTTGGGACTGGCTTTGGCAGCCACAGGGTTCATGGGCCAGAGGTTATCCCCCATCAGATTCATAGCTATCCTGGAGAGAAGAAGCATAGTGGCTCAGATTGTACCATTTTACATTACAAGGGATACACTATTTAAATTGAAAAGAATTAAGGTTGAACAATAAATAGATTTATTAAATAAAAAAACATAAATAACAAAATTAAGTTTTACAATAATATTATAGTTTGTACTTTGAATTTTGATGGAAACAATTCGACTTTGCGGAATGTGAAGTTTTGACTGTAGCTACAAGGGCTGAGCAGGTAGAAGTTTACTAAAGGAGAAAACAGTTAAACAATTATTAGCAAAATGCATTAAATAAGATACACATACAAATTATGATCAGTCTGCCTGAATGGGTCTTTAGATCTTTAAACATTTAGGATAATGATAAGCAACAGTAGTATCTGTTGATAAAAGCGGTTGATGGCTAATAAACAGGTGTCAACAAAACAGTACTATGGCTTGTCTCTTTCCCCTTCGGTACTGCCAGAGCATTCAATAGTACATTAAATTCAAATGGAAAACACACTAAGAGCAAACAAAAACAATAGAAGGTATATAACCTACAAAAGAAAAGGGTATTATTTGCGCGGGCCTCACTATGATTCTAGTGTAGCTCCCTGGTTTGAAACCACCAGCGAATACAGCACGAGAAGCGTGAGTACTTGGCCAAGCTAAAATATCGATTTCAATTAGCTCAACAGTGATATATAAAGCAAGACAGACAGCCTGGTGGTAGCCATCCATAAATTACATAGATGCACACGACGTAAACGGCGTCGTGAGAAACAATGGCTCAAATTGATTAATGGAACGTGTGGAAGTTTTGCAAGTCTAAGACATTACTATTTTCTCAGGCCATGGCTGATGAAGTAAAGACTGTATCATAAGGACACAGGGACATAGTAACTTAAACTGTTACACTAAGTCAAAAGGGATGACTTGCCCTTCAGACTCCAGGACACGAAAGTTAAGCAATTAACAGAAAAAAACTTCCATCTTGTAGTCTACAAGGCTTGAAATGAATAAACTGTCCATTAGACATGAAAACAAAAATATGCTTCGACCGAAAATATATATAAGAATAACTCTACATTGTTTAGTTTTCTAAACAAAACCAAACCCTAGGTCATAAGGACTTGTCGACGTTAGTTCATGATACTTAAATATTACTGGCTCGACGTCCTGGTCAGTGCAGCGGTAGATCTGACCACCCATACTCCATGGTTGGCTCTTCTTCTTTACGTAACGGTGTAGAAGTTCCTCCTTATACGCTGGGTTGTAGTATAATGGGTATAATGTGAATTCGGGCGTGGCTCTATATATAGTCCCAAATCTGATACGAACGGAACAAAGCAAAAGGGTAATAAACTCAGGAAAATAGACAAGGAGAAGGACAGATGAAGGCAAGGTGAAAGAGACGGGCTGTTTGCGGGGAAGGAGGAGAGCATGATTCATTGGCCGGCCGCCAGGTTTCTCTGACGAGAAGTGGGGTCGATCCCAACATACTCTTCTTTCCTTCATCTGATGTAGTTGTGATAGTATGTGTGGCAGCCATCATTGAATAATTTTTCTTTTCCCCTATGTGGCAAATAGATCCAAGGACATCTTGAAATGGGTAGTAGATACTAAAGCATCTTCTATTTAAATATATTCGTTTTAATTATGTTATTTAGGCTCAGCTATTATTTTAATGAGAATTTGTGATATAGATCTACTTTAATATATTTTCTTGTAGACAGCATGGCAAGTGTATGTAAATTTATCCGACATCCTCCAGTGGCAGAGAGCATGCGTTAGAGTATTTTATTCATAAATATGATAATATTAATCCTCTTCTGTGATATCTGCTGCAGTATTAATCAAAATACAATTTTTTGAACAACCACGTGTTTCAACTTAGGGAGATACATAATTTTATTTGACTGCATCTAGTCAGAGAAAATAAATTTTGAGGTAAATAGTGATAATATTGTTTCTTTCTTTCGTAAATTATTAAATATTGGTATTTAATTGTAGCTGTCCAATCTGTCTGATTGACATTCTATAACTAAGCCCTGTACAGAAGCCTCTCATTTAAATCTTCTCTTACTACAAGCAGTGTTTAGTCCAGGACTATTCTAAGCCCCATCTCGTAGGGGCTAATGCATATATATCTTCACATGTTTTAAATATATTTATATAATTTTGATAAGATATGTTTGTGTGTGTGTGTGGGGGGGGGTGTTATAAAACCCAGAGTGTGAGTCATGATGAAAGGAGTAAGGTGCATGGCATAGGTGTAAGAGGGGGAGTGGGGATATCCACCACATCGCCTGTGTTTATATGAGCCATGACAAGCCGCTATTTGGTTTGAAAGTTTACTAAGGGTTAATTGGAGAGCCCTCATTGGCTGAGACACAGACACAAGGTTGTTGTGGAATATTCCCAAAATAATAATCCCATTACTAAAAAAAAACACGCTCCAACTGAAAGCTCAACGTTCGTTGGTCGTATTGTAGTACATTCGGATTATAATTACTGTTTAAATTATAAGACAACATTTTTGTTGAATTTTATCCAGTCTCAAGCATCTTATTTTGAATAGACTTGGATAGATACTTACCGGCGGGAGATTGTTTGATGCAGCATTTCTATTAGTCTGTGATTTAAGCTTGTGGTGAAGCGTACGCCTATTCTTTGGGGCTTTCCATTTTGAATTCGCTGGTATAATAGAGGCATACAAAACTGGGAAGGAAAAACACACTAATATTAATAGATATGTCTTTTCTAATATCTAGGGCAATTGCTCTCTCTTTCCTCTAAAGTATTCCCCAGTTTACCATCAAAGGTATATAAAACTGGAATAAAAAACAATATTAATAAATACTACTACTTTGGGAATTCCTCTTTCTATCCTCTTAAGATGTATGCTCAGTTTACCATGAAAGGTAACCATGTTACCTTGACAAGTTACACTATGGTCCTATTTTATAAGCTACGTCATAGGGGAACCATATAATGTAACCTTGCTACCATCTTTCTGTGTAATCAAAGCCGGTTTAGGCCCCAGGGCCGGTTTCATAGTCAAATTTATTAACCCTAAATAGAAAGTTTGGGTGCCATCCTCCCTAAAACCGAATGAAGTATGTTTCATAGTCATATTTTAGTCTCGCTGCCCACTAAGGTTTAGTATCGATCCAACCTAAACTTTAGCAGCGCTGAGAGCACACTAAATCGACACTATTCAACTTTCAAGATGGATGACGATCGGATTTTTGATGATGATTTAGTGGATTTAGTTGAAGTTATCGGTTTCATTGACAAGTTACCTGAACCAAAAAGATATTTGCGGGATGCGTAACCCTGTCGAATTCTATTCCGACAGGGAATTCATCAGAAGATTCCGATTCAGCAAAGATACCGTGGTGAACGTCATCGTCCCACTTTTGACTGGTCTAAGCCAAAACGCACGCGGTTTGTCAGTGCCACCTCTAATAAAGCTTTTATACACCTCGCTTTCAGGTCTTGATGTGGGGGGTCCAAGTTAATTTAAAATCAAATAAAAGTCCCAGAAACCTTACGCTGAGACTGGTAAAACAACGTGGCCCAGTAAAATACTGGGGGCGGGCTGTATTCCGCGTAATCTGTGGAAGTGGACAACCGTCGTCTTGGCAGCAGAGAAGCAAAAGCCATTACGCGATGCCCACGACCAAAGATTGTTGACAGAGAGCTGTATCTGCCGTTCAGCCTTTGAAGACTTGACAAACTGCCATAACTTATGTAGTCACCCAAAATGAGGCATGAACGTACAGGCAAGCACACGTTGTCAATTATTTATCACGATAGCGAACAACGTACAGCTCAAAATACTATCTTGAAGCACCCCATTTTCATGAATAAAATCATCGGATAAGGTGTTATTCAACCGTACTCAGAAGTGTCTACCGACAAAATTAGATATAAAAATTCGGAGGTTCCCTCGAAACCCCCAATTACGAAGTGTTTTTAAAATGCCGTACCGGCACGTGGTGTACGTTTTCTCCAATTTGAAATAAACAGCCAGAAGATGCTGCTTATGGAGAAAAGCGTCACGAACAGCCGTATCTAAACTGACAAGGTGATCCGCTGTGGATCGGTTACGGCGAAAACCACATTTAATATTAGATAGCAGATTGAGGGATTCTAAATACTATATTAGTCGCTTATTAATTATTTTTTCCAATATTTTATATACACAACTATTTAAAGCTATCGGTCTATAGATGGTTGGCTCTAATTTATCTTTGCCACTTTTATGTATAGGCATAACGGTTGCTTGCCTCCATAGTTATGGGACCTGATGAGATTCCCAAACACTATTGTAGAGTTCTAAAAGAAGTGCCTGTCCGGCAGGGGCATCTGACGCAACATCTCATAATGAATGTCGTATGCACCAAAGGCTGTGCTGCCGGTCTGGGACAGGGCGTAGGTCAGTTCATCTTTGGTAAAGGGGGAGTTATAATCCTCACCCCAGCTTTGGCCAAAATCAACATTAACGACCTCCACAGGGGAGGAGACACGTGAACCGTTAGACATGAGGGCAGGTATATTGTTATTGGAATTGTTGCTATTACGTAATTTACGGATATTGTCCCAAACCTTAGTTGTGGGAGTGGATATTGTAAGGGTGGAAATAAACTTTCTCCAAGACTCTCTTCTGCTTTCACGAATGACACGGCGAGAGCGAGCAAGTATAATCCGGAATGACTCTAGATTCTCCATAGTAGGACGTCAAAATAATTTGCCAGGACGTGACTGGGCAAAGTCATTCTTAGCAAGACGTCCCCTACTAACAAAAAGGTTTGCTTCCAATATCAAAAGGGTCCGGGCCCAGTGACTGAGGAGACAATAACTGAGTTTGTTAGTAATCTTGAAGAAGTTTTGACGGATGTACCACCCAACAATATATACAACTATTACGAAACAAATATGACAGATGATGCTGGACGGAAAAAAAATCATTTGTCGCAGAGGCTGTAAATATCCGGAGCGGGTGATGAACTCAACCAAATACAGCACAACAGTTATGTTCTGTGCTAATGCTGCTGGAGAGGCACTACCACCTTATGTAATTTATAAGCAGAACACTTATGGAACACATGGACCAAAGGCGGGCTGGAAGGATCCAGAACTAACAGGACCCGGCTTGGTTGGATTGACCTACCAACATTTGAAGAGTGGTTCACATCGCACCTTCTTCCAGAACTACAGAAAAGAGAGGGAAAAAAGGTGATAATCGGAGACAATCTGAGCTCCCACTTAAGCATTAATGTCCTAAGATTAGGTCAGGATAACAACATAAGTTTTGTTTGTTTGCCCCTAGTTCAAGCCACTTAACACAGCCCTTAGACGTGGCGTATTTTCGCCCATAGAAAACTAAATGGAAGCAAACAATGGAGCAATGGAAAGAAACTGATAGTGGTAAACACGTTGCGACTCTGCCAAAAGACTTATTTCCTAGACTTTTAAAGAAGAATTTGGATTCACTGGAAGAACACACTTCTTCCAACATAATATCTGGATTCAGAAAATCTGGGATTTACCCACTTAAGAAAGAGGAGATATTAAAACGCCTTCCATCCAAAAACACAGCATTTGACTTAGAACTTGTTGGAGAATCCTTTTTGTCTCACTTAGAAAAGAAAAGGTGTGAAGTTGTGAAACCCGAAGTAGTAGAAAAAAGAAACTAAATGTACCAGCTGGTCAAAGCATCACAGAATAAGATTTGATACAACTACAAGAAGAGGAAACCTTGAAAACAAAAGCAAAAAGGGCAGAAGAGGCAGAGAAAATATCAGGACTTACCATTATCTGATGAAGATTCTAATGATTATAGTATTGTTTCATCTGGGCACAGTGATTTGGTGTTCAGTTCAGATGAAGAGGTCTATAAGTCACAACCTAAGAAGACCCGTAAACGAACAAGAGTCAACACCGGGAACTTCTGGTATCAGAAACAATGTTAAAACTGACAACAAATCTGGAAATCCCCAACCTCTAAAGGTCACTTTAGACGAAAGAAACTTTGTAGTGGTTGTTTGGGAGGGAAAACAATTTCCTGGACTGGTTATGAGTGTAGTAGAAACTGGCGCTATCGTGGATTGCATGGAGCCTACCCAAAAGTATTGGAAGTGGCCAAAAGAGAAGGACAAGTTTTTTTACGAATGGTCTGATATCATACAAGTGATGAAGCCTCCAAAATTGTTGAAAAGAGGACTTTTTTCTATAAATATTGCTTAGCCAAGTATTAAAAGTAGTTTTTGAACTTGTAAGAGACTGAACTTATACATAGTAAGACTTTTAATAAGACTGATATTGTTTTGTTTTCTTATCAATAACTTAAGTTTCTTTTTTCTCTAGCCTTTGCAAAAAAAAAAAAAAAATTACCAGTGTAAACGAAGACTTAATATAAGTGTATGTGTTTGTATTGATATGAGAGTACTTTTTTCATCCAAACCAGCGTGTTACACTGCTCCAAACATGTTTAAATGTGTTTTAAGATAGGAATATATGAAGTGGGCCAAAGTTACCCTTACCTACGTTCTACTTTAGCCCAAATTAAAAAAAAACATAAATCTGGTAAAATTTAACAGAAAACATTGATTATTATATGACAGTCTTTTAAAGAAAGGTTTGAACTAACTAAAAATTACCATACAAACTCTATATCTATTATTTGTTATTTTACAGCACAATATTAAGCAAAATGTGTTACAAAAGTGGGTCAAAGTAACCCACTTTTACGGTACATCCACTGTTTGGATGAAGAGGTATTTTTTGCTGAGGAATTAACGCGAGATCATGGCCCTGCTGACCATTCTATTTCAAGTGAAGGAGACAGCGATGTTGATGAATCACAAACCCCCAATGAACAAAATAGTCCACAGTTTCAATGGAATAAATTATATGACCCAACGGCATTCAAATTAAAAAAATTCTATATGCCATTTGGAATAAATACGGAAATAAATATTTAAAGTCCACTAAATATATTTTGTGTGTTCTTCAATGCATTATTACTAGACCATATGGTTATTCAAAGTAATTTGTACGCTGATCAAAAAGGAAAATCTTTTGAACTTGACTGTTGAAGAGCTAAAAGCTTATTTTTGGGTCTATTAGTAGTAATAATGGGCTTACGCACACTTCCCAGCCTGCGACTTTATTGGTCAAATGATGCCAACTTTCATGTTTCAAGGGTTGCATCAGTTATGTCATTGAAAAGATTTTTTGTCAATTCTGCGATTTCTACATCTAAATGACAACTCAATAATTCCACAAAAAGGTGACCACAATTTTGATAAACTTTATAAGTTTAGTCCCATGATAGGCCATTTGTCTAAATTGTTTCGAGCTGCTTTCAATCCATCCAAATATATTTCTGTTGGTGAAAGTATGATAACATTCAAGGGCCACTCATCACTAAAACAATATATGCCATTTAAACCAATAAAGAAGGGAATAAAAGTTTGGGCGGTAGCATGCGCTGTTACAGGCTACCTAATATCTTTTAAAGAACCGTAAACCGTACTTTGGCCCTTTAGGACAACATTGTTCCAGCCTAAGAAAAAATATTTCAATTTTTCTTGCAGGATGTGTTTTTGATGTAGAGCAATAGTAACTGTTGAAGCTCATAGATGTAAGTATTGCCTTATGTGCACTATGTGTCTATCATTTCTTTAGTTTCACAATAGATGGCAGCATCATTTAGTTTGTTTACTTGTGTTTTACCTGTTCCATCAAGTCATCAAACTTTATCTTGTGTCGGATAGAACAAAGCCATAAAAATTCTGGTAAGTACTTTTATTGTTTCTTTATTTAGTTAGTATTACGAGATAAATGTAAATTTTAGTAATATGTTACTTTATTTTAGTTAGATTTAATTATTTGTGACTTAAATTCATTTCTACAAGGTTTTGGGACATCATTAGCCCTGGGTCAAAGTTGCCCCAAAGTTTAATTTTATTTTAAAATCTTAATTCTTGATGCTCAGTTTTGATAGGATCTTTTAACATTTCATATTTCAGGCATAAGAAACCTTCCAGTATGCCTAGAAATCATGTTAGAAAGCCTGGAGCCCCTAAGTATGATGATTACTCACAAGAAATATTGCAACAATGCCTGGAAGATATTAAATCAGGCGAAAAATCCCAAAGAGCTGCTGCTTCCTTTTATAATATTTCAAGAAGTACCATAATAAACAAGCTAAAGGGTTTATTTGAAAAAAAGTCCTGGAAGACAGACAATACTGTCACCAGCAGAAGAAAAAAGCATTGCCGAGCATGTGAAAATTCTAGCAGAATTTGACTTTCCCATCACGTAGTACGAGCTTAGGTACATCGTGAAAAATTACCGAAATAAATTAGGACGAAAAGTGTTAGAGTTTTCCAATAATGACAACATGCCTGGCTATGAGTGGGGAAAATTATTCGTTAAACGACATCCCGACCTTTCAACCAGAGTTTGCAACATCATTAAAAGAGAACGTGCTGCAATTAACTCACAGACTATAAATGATTATTTTGAAAATCTGGAACACAGTATTCAGGGTGTCCCACCAGCTAATCAGTGGAATTACGATGAGACTAACTTGACGGACGACCCCAGAAGAAACAAAGTTGTCTGCAAATACATGGAACGAGTCATGAATTCGTCAAAGACTTTGATGGCAATGCTGAAGGGGAATTGATGCCACCCTATGTAGTATACAAAGCTGAGCGACTTTGGGATACGTGGACCCAAGGAGGTCCCAAGGGTTGCCGTTACAATAGATCAAAAAGTGGCTGGTTTGACACGGCAATTTTTTAAGATTTTTTTTTTAGCTTGGTTCTACCTAGGCTCAAACAGGATGGCATAAAGGTACTAATTGGAGATAATTTGTCCTCCCACATCAATCCTAGCGTCATCAAAGCATGCCAAGAAAATCAAATTCGCTTTGTCTGCCTCCCTCCTCATTCGACTCATCTGACCCAGCCTTTGGATGTGGCCTACTTCCATCCAATGAAAGTTGCCTGAGAAATATTCTTGGAGAATTGAGAACTCCAGAGGGAGAAAGATGTGGCACCTTGCCAAAGGACGCTTTTTCCAAATTATTAAATGTACTTTTCACTGATGCTTTGAAAGATAAAGGTTCAAATTTGGTCTCAGGATTCAAGAAATGTGGAATATACCCCCTTGATAAGAATGAAGTATTGGAAAGGCTACCTAGAGAGAATGTGTTGGATCCTGAAAATGTAGGTGGCGCATTCATGGAGGTATTAATTAAAAAACTGTGTGACACTTGTAATCCGACTGGTAATAGAAGGCGCAGGAAGCTTAATTTAGAACCAGGTAAGAGTATCTGTTCTGATGACTTGGAAGAATGTAATGATATCGATTATCCTGTCTTTATTAATATTTGAGATCATATTTTAAAGTAAATATCTACATATTTCCTTTTTTCAGTTAACTTGATTTAAACTCATCTTTTCTAAGCTACGGCCATGTTTCTTTTTCATTTAGCTGCACGTGTCAAGGGCATGGTCTGATTTCCGGGTTGTATTGCGCAGTAAAATAATAGCAGGTGCATAGTGACGCCAAGCCAGATTTAGTTTCTCGCTCATAGATAATTTCCCTATTTGTCGATGGAAAGAAATCAAGTAATGATCTGGGTTCGAGAGTATCCATTTTACGGGGTTCACAATCGACAGCTCAGCAAGACGCTTGGCTTGCTGACGCTAGTTGTGAGAGTCACTCCTCGTCTTCTGTAGTTGATAGACGTGTGCAGGACCGTTGTACAAAGATGTAATAACATATAGGCACATTGCCTAACTAGTGTATCATAATGAGTACAGTAATTTTACAGTTGATAAAATTGTGTGGAAATAAAACTTAATATATATAAAGTACATGGAAGTCTTAATATTCAAAACAAAGCACCCACTCATATAGCCTTAGAAAGTATATTATGTGATGTTACAAATGGCGCTCAACGTGGAGGTTTTCTAAGAGATTCTATAAAAGGTATACGTTACAATTGGCATACAACGAGACTCTGTATAATATGTACAAGTTACAATTGACGTACAACGCGGGGGAGTAAAGAAAGATGCAACACTTACAATTGGCAGCCAACGCGGGGCTCGATAAAATTTTAATCTTTACAAGAAGTTGGGACCCAGGTAAATTTACCCATTCCTGATATTTGGCAGCCCCAAGAAAACGTGGAAGACCAAAGAAAAATCTGGTTGAGTCTGATTGTTCAGAGGCTTCAGATGACTTGGAGGAATTGGGGACCCAGGGAAATTCACTCTCTACGGATATTGGGCAGCTCCTGAGAAAACGTTTAAGACCAAAGAACAGTATTGATGAGTCTTATGGTTCAGAGGCTTCAGATAATTTCAGTGTCCATGATGACAGTGCGGAGGATAATTCATATTCATTTAATTTTTCAAACTACAAAGACGAGGAAACAGTTCAAAGCCCTAGACCATCAACCTTTTATGTCCATGAAAGTGAAAAAATGGCTTGGCAACTAGACTTGAAAGAAAGTGACTGTGTCGCCGTTTATTATAGTGGAGATCTTTATCCAGGAAAGATCATTTCACTTCCCAAAAATAATGAACCAGGCCCCTCAGTGAACTGCATGGAAAAGCACAAGAAATATTGGAGATGGCCAGATAAGGAATATGTCCTATACTATGGATGGAAATACATAAAAATGATAAATCAATGAACCTAAATTTATCAGGAGAGGATATTATTCTGTCCCTGAGTTAGACAATTTTGTTTAATTGTATGATGTTTTGTAAGTGGACTTTAATATGAGTGAGTAAAGAAATAGAAATAAATTTTGTAATTTTCATCCCAATATTATTGTTATTTTTAAGTAAGTTTGGTCCACAAGGAAGGAATTATTAAAGATTTATTGGGTGTACGGGGTCAATAACCATTCAACAAGGTGTAACAATGACCCATTATTTAAAACCCATATCAATCCTTAGTAAAATTATAAGTGGGCTAATGATTCCCCAAGCTAAGGCAACATTGGCCCAATTTTTAATTATTTTTTTAAAAAACTTCTGGCACATTTGCATATATGCAGAAGCATGTGCAAGCACTAATAACCCTAAGGAACAATACTGGCAAAACTAGTTTTGGTATATTTGATATTGGAAAATTTACAAGAGTTTTCTTTTTTACAAATTGAAATATTGGGCCAAAGTAAACCCATTTTACGGTAAATGAGCGTAAAAAGGGGAATCCAGAAATTGGTTTATGAGAACGTGTCCTTAGCCTTACCAAAAGTCTGGAAGGTTTTGGTTACTATATTTTCTTTGATAGCTTATTCACAAACTTGCCAATGCTTAATAAAATGATTCATAATCTAATCTTCTGTTGTGGAACAGCAAGAAAGTTTTTCCCGAAATCATTTCTAAAATCAGACAAAGTACTAAAATTAGGGGAGTCGGATTTTTCAACATTTGGTGGCACTAGTGTTTGCGAGTGGAAATACCGTGATAAAAAGGCAGTTTGTGTAACCAGCAATATGTATCAAGGAGATAAAAAAACAGTAGTGCTAAGACGAAACAAAGAAGGGGTCAGAGTTCCAATCCAATGTTCCGTGTCAATTGCTGAATACAATATGTATATGGGTGGTGTTGATCATTTTGATCAACTCCATGAGTAAGTCAGTTTGTGGTATACGAGGACACCCCATTAATCCTGATTTTAATGACTCCTGAGATGACATGTTGATGGGTAGGTATGGGGAAGGGTTGGAGCACAGAGGGAGGGGGGTGTAGAGCAAGGGTTTGTGTCTCCTGGGATGGGGGGTTGAAACACCTGGCTGCCTGTGAGGGGGGGAGGACCCAACTTGGTTCTCTCTCTCTTCCGACGAGCCGGCGAGTTTTTTTTTTTCTCGGGTCTCGAAGTATCCAGCAAATGCGGGTTCAGGTTGTCTCACGATCTGACGGATCCCCTCTACCTTCACGCAAATGCGGGTTCATTCCCAAGGGCCTGGCGGATCCGCTCTACCTTCACACATATGCGGGTTCACTTCCTCAAACCCTGATGGTCAAGGATATGACAAGTATTATTCTTAATATTCAGTACAAAATTCTCTCTCTCAAAGATTCTTAGTCTATCAACATACGCATACATATAGTATTTTCAATCCCTCTCTCTCTCTCTCAAACCTTGACGGTCTGTAGGACAGCTACGGGTCTCGAAGTATCCACGCAAATGCGGGCTGTCTCACGGCCTGGCGGATCCACTCTACCTCCACGCAAATGCGGGTTATCTCTCGAAGTATCCACTCTACCTCCATGCAAATGCGGGTTCACTTCCCCGATGGTCAAGATATGACAAGTATTATTCACCTCTAAATAAATATTATCCTGCAAATGCGGGTTCACTTCCTCTAATTAAACCTTCCCAATTCCTACGTGGGAGGACAGCTTATGGACCTCGATGGTCAAGATATGACAAGTATTATTCACCTCTAAATAAATAGTACAGTTTTTCACTTCCTCTAATTAAACCTCTCCAATTCCAGAAGGGTTATCTCTCGCACCAGACTCGGGATGGCTGAGAGGGGGGCGGGGGAGACTAGCATACGGGGAACAGGGTTTTCTCTCCCTCTCTCGTGGGAGGACAGCTTATGGACCTCGAACCCCCGATGGTCAAGATATGACAATTATTATTCACCTCTAAATAAATATTATCCTGCAAATGCGGGTTCACTTCCTCTAATTAAACCTTCCCAATTCCTACGTGGGAGGGGAGACTATAAATATTATCCTGCAAATGCGGGTTCACTTCCTCTAATTAAACCTTCCCAATTCCTACGTGGGAGGACAGCTGAACCCTGATGGTCAAGGATATGACAAGTATTATTCACCTCTAAAAAAATAGTAGTTTTTTTTAAACCTAGTATATTCTTAATATTACATTGATACATATATATATATTCAGTACAAAATTCTCTCTCTCTCAAAGTCTTAGTTTTTTTTCGGTATGGAACACCCGGGTGGAGGGGTTATCTCTCGCATCGTGACGTAGCGTTTAGACCCTATGGGCAGGGTTATAAGGCGCCCTACACGGCAAAGTGTGTAGTGGGGGGCTTGACCTAGTGACTGCGGTGCACAGCTGCTCTTGAAAGAGCCGTATATAACCATAACAGTCAAGGTATTAGAACATAAATTTCTTTCCAAGTGACATGCTTAGAATCATAATACTTAAGTAGTTTTCACATTGAGGGTCTAGATCTGGGTACTTTGTAGGAGGGGGGAGGCGTGGCTTGGAGCCTATAAATAAGGGTGGTCAGCCCTATCATTAACCGGTAGCTATATTAGCCATGGCGTCAGAATTTGTGGCCGCATTTTTGACGGAGGTGGGGTGTAATGAGATACTTCCACGTAAATTAACTGAGTTGGAGATAGGTCACGCGTACCGTATTTCTTCAATAAAATCTGTAAATACGCGATTCGGTCGTCGTATACTTACTGTACTCGACGCCAAGTATCAAGTTTGGCTACCGCGAAGATTTTCGACGCTCACCGATCTTCAGATAGAGGATATCTCGAAAGCGGATCTACAACTTGTCTACAAAGGTCTCTCTACCGCCACCAAAACAGCCATTCTGAACTTTGAAGGTAAGTGTGTGTGTGTTAGGGTAACTGAACTTAATTGTTTACATCAGGCTCGTGTGCGTGTGCGAGTGTGTGTTAATGAGTTTTTAAAAAGAATTGTTTACATCATTAACTAACAATAATCGTTGAATTGTTTTCAAGTTAAATGAGTTTAAAAAAGAATTATTTACATCATTAACTAACAATGTGTGTGTGTGTGTGTTTAGGATAACTGAACTTAATCTAAGTCAATAATCCTTGAATGAGTTTAAAAGAATTGTTTACTTCAACATGAATTATGAAAATAGACCTAAAAAATTAAACAATTAACTTGCGATGATTCTTAGGGTTAATTAACTAAATTGGAGTAATATATCAATTACTCGATTGTTCAAAGTAACTTAGTGTGTGTTAGGGTAACTGAACTTAATCTAAGTCAATAATATTTGAATGAGTTTAAAAGAATTGTTTACTTCAACATGAATTATGAAAATAGGCCTAATCAGACCTAAAAAAATTAAACAATTAACTTGCGATGATTCTTAGGGTTAATTAACTAAATTGGAGTAATATATCAATTACTCGATTGCTCAAGATTATTTATTAAAAGTGACACTAAATATAAGTTACTTATTCAACATGAATTATGCGAATAGACCTAATCAGACCTAAAAAACAATTAACTTGCGATGATTCTTAGGGTTAATTAACTAAATTGGAGTAATATATCAATTACTCGATTGCTCAAGATTATTTATTAAAAGTGACACTAAATATAAGTTACTTATTCAACATGAATTATGCGAATAGACCTAATCAGACCTAAAAAATTAAACAATTAACTTGCGATGATTCTTAGGGTTAATTAACTAAATTGGAGTAATATATCAATTACTCGATTGTTCAAGATTATTTATTAAAAGTGGACACTAAATATAAGTTACTTATTCAACATGAATTACGCGAATAGGCCTAATCAGACCTAAAAAAATTAAACAAATCAAGGAAATATGACCTTAATTAGGCCTTGATGGTTACATTTACGGTGAACCGGGACAACAGCATCCCTTCAATTGACACTCAATAATAAACCTGGTAAACCTAGAGGTCCTGGGTTCAATCCTCGGTCCTGGTCAATAATCAACGAATGAATAGTTTACATCATTAACTAACGATACAAGGTTCAAACCTCACTTCCTAGGATAATTGTGTTTAATCTATTCCTCGTAAGACCTAAGTCAATAATCATTGAATTGTTTTCAGGTTAAATGTGAATAGTTTAAGTACATTTTCGTCATGGTTAATAATGCTTTAAAGGAATATCGAGAATTTAACACGAGTGAATATCCACCCTCTTTTAACAGAAGGGATCCGGGGAGTTTAAACACGCTTTTTTTTTGTTACCTTCTTTTCTTCTCTTCCTTCTTTTAACGGAAGAGGGGCGAGGGATGGCAATCTCCAGCAACAAAAAAAGAAATATTTAAACCTTTCTGTATTTACAGTAAACTAAAAAAATATCACAAACAGCTTTCGTAGAAATCTTCCATACTAGCCGTTCTGGTTATACACTTACATAGTAATACTGTTTAGGGATTAATAAGGTTATATTTTTAGAGGAAATGTGTACAAATTTGCGTGGTTAGAGAGACTAGAAAAACCATTAGGTTAAAACCATCCTGGACGAGAGTCGAACCTTGACCCTCCAGACTCTTCAGAACAGACAGGGGCTGAAGCAGCTAGGTAGCCTGATGGTCTAGGGGTAAGGAGTCCGTCTTATGCACTTACACCCATCATAGTCGTTCCTGTTTGTTTGTTTACAGCTGTCTCGAGCCCACTGGGGACTGTACCTGAATGAAGAGGAGGCTAAATGGCAGAACCACCAGCTAAAAGAGCCCGCTTTTCTTCTTCTTCTCCGCCACCCATTATTATATCTCGACAAATAAATGGAAATAAAGTGTATACTCTCCGTGAATTAACCTCGAATGAGCAACTTTTAATTAATTATCTAAAACGTGATATCACAACACAAGTATATAAAGCATACATTGAGAATACACCAGGGTTGATTAAGACCTCGAGCGTTTTGATACTCGGACATGAGGATATAGATAGACAGATCCGGACACTTTTGACTCAGTCACATGACTTAGGTACGGGATTTACCCAGTTTAGACTTTACCTGGAACCGTTAGGTCTCTCATTAAAACTTATTGAGCAGGCGTACACCCGCCGTATAAAAACCTATTCTATCACTAACGAATTGCCTTACAAGGACCCCGTCCAGTTTCTTGTCGCGTGCGGGGGTATATACGTAAAGACGGTAGAAGAAACAATTGCAAATGACTCGATAAAGGTAAATTGCAGCCTCATTTGCGAGTTTAGACATCCTACCGAAGGTAGAATTGAGAAAGGGTATTTCAACTCTAGTCTATGCGGTATATTTACCACTACAAACTTGGAGGAGTTATATGAAAATAATGTAGTTTTTCCCCTCCTTGCTCAAATTGAAGGTTTTGTTTCTAGAGACTCGGGTTGGATGTATGACGGTACATTGGAGATGAGAATAAATCTCTCTAAAAACACGGTTTTCACGATCGGGGCTCGGGTTCAAATCCCTGAAAATATAGCCAGGCGTGAAGCGTTGATAAATGTGGAATGTGAAGAAGGTCATTGTTTCCCCGTATCTGTTTTATCAGCTATTTTTGAACCGACAGGGAGAGTTCAACGTTTATCCTCTTACCCCAATTTTCGAGACGTGTTGAATCTGGACGGGATCCCTCTCCCTTTCCAATGAGATATATCGAGCGTTTTGAAAAGCTTAACGATATATCTATAAATGTGTACACTGCAAAGCATGATGGGAGTGACTCTTATATTGATACAGCTGACACCTCTAAAAAAATAGTAATTGTTCCCGTACATGTCAGTGCTAAAGAGCGAGCTAGACATGTTCATTTATTCATGATAAGAGTACACGGGACAGAAACTTATCATTTCAGCTGGATTAAAAATCTGTCACGGTTAATAAACCCTCAACTACAGCGAGCGTCTAGCGGAGGACGTAGATACATTTGCGATAGATGCCTGTCCGCTTTTTTGACTGAAAACAAACTCACAAAACATAAAGAGGCATGTATAAAATTCAACGCGGTAAGGAGTACATTCCCTCAAGGGCAGGATAAATTCCTCACGTTCACTCAGTATAAGCAGCAGGAGAAAACAGGATTTATCGTATATGCGGACCTGGAGAGCCTACTTATGCCTATTGAGACGAGTGATCCCGACCCAAAATTTTCTTATACTGAGAATGTTCAGCGTCATGTAGCTTATTCTGTAGGAATGTACGTTAAATGTAATTTTAACGATAGTCTCTCAGAGTACCGTCATTTCACGGGAAAAGATTGTACTGACCAATTTGTCGAGGCGCTCGTAGATACTGCGAAGCGTGTACTAGAGTACTATAGTACCGTTGTACCGATGAAACCGTTAACTCCTGCTCAAAGAGACGCTCATAATACAGCCTCTCATTGCCATATATGTGAAAAGCCCTACAAGAATGATGATATTCGGGTTATGGATCATTGTCACTTGACCGGACTTTACCGAGGGAGTAGTCACGCAGGGTGTAATATTAATTACAAGAACCCGAGTCACCTGAGCGTAGTAATTCATAACGCGCGTTGCTACGACAATTTTTTCCTTCTCGAATCACTCGTTGAACGTAGAGAAACTGATCCGTTCACGGGGGAGAGCGTTCTCATCAATCCGGGAAACGTCAGAGTTATTGGAGAGACTATGGGAAGATTCAAAGTAATCATGAAATATATTGGTGCGGGTTTCGAGGGATCACGATTAAAATTATAGATAGTTTCAGTTTTCTATGTACTTCCCTAGAGAAATGCGTATCTTACCTCGAACCCGGGCAACTTAAAATCACGCGTAAGTGCCATCCTGAGGATGAACGCTTTAAATTAGTTACACGAAAAGGAGTGTTCCCCTATGATTATATTGATTCATTCGAGCGGCTAGACGAGACTCAGTTACCGAGCAAAGATAAATTTTACAACGCGCTCACGGATACTCATATCTCTCAGGAAGACTATTATCACGCCTGTGAGGTTTGGCGAGTATTCGAATGTAAGAATCTGTGGGACTATTCGAACCTCTACCTGTACACGGACGTAACTTTACTAGGGGACGTCTTTGAGAACTTTCGTGATCTCTGCATGAAAACGTATAGGCTAGATCCCGGATGGTCCCTTACAGCTCCCAGTCTAGCGTACCAGGCTCTATTGAGAATAACCCAGGTACAGCTCGAATTAATCGATGATGTGGACACTCATCAATTCATTGAGGGAGCTATCCGCGGAGGGATATGTTTTGTGGCTAATCGTCACGCTGTAGCGAATAATCGCTATATGGACGCGTTTGATCCTTCCAAGCCAGAGTCCTACATTGTCTATCTAGACGTAAATGGACTCTATTCATTTAGTATGCTGTCCTCACTTCCCTATGGAGAGTTCAGGTGGCTCAAAGAAGAAGAAATTGCTCGATTGGACGTGCTAAAAGTAGAGGATGATGCGGATACGGGCTATATCTTGCAGGTAGATCTTGAATACCCGCAAGATGTACACGACGCTCATTCTGACTTGCCGTTCTGTCCTGAGAAAGGGATTCCACCCGTAGGGAAACAGGAGAAACTGTTAACAACTTTAGCTGATAAGACCGGGTACGTCATTCACTACCGTCATCTAAAGCTATGTTTAGCGAACGGGTTGAAACTGACGAGAGTTCACCGTATTCTCAGTTTCAAGCAAGCTCCGTGGATGGCACCGTATATCAGGTTGAACGCTGAAATGAGGAGTAAAGCGAGTAATCAATTTGAAAACATGTTTTTCAAACTGATGAACAATGCCGCATTCGGTCGCCTCATATCTAACAAGAGGGCTTACCGTACGATAAAGATAGCTACCAGGTGGGATGGGAAATTTGGAGCGGGTAACCTCATAGCCAGCCCTAACTTTAAAAACCGCTCGATAGTGTCAGAAAACCTAGTCATCATCGAGATGGAACCGCAAGAGATTTACTTTGATATGCCTATCTATGCGGGATTCGCCATTTTGGAAATCTCGAAGGTAGTCATGTACAGTTTGCATTACCTTCCCCCAAGGTACGTTAAAACTTCAATACACTGATACTGACTCACTTCTCTACTACATGACTGTTGAAGATGCATACCAGAGACTTGCCCTGTTAGCTAATGAGTATCTGGACACCTCCACCTACGGACAAGACAATGTTTACAGGATGCCCGTAGTGAATAAAGGGGTGCTCGGTAAACTAAAAGACGAGACTCGAGGTCAGATCATCACTGAGTTCATTGGTTTACGTCCTAAACTCTATTCATTCTCGGTACAAGGGGTGGGGGGAGACTCTCAAGGCTAAAGGGGTGAAGAATAGCGCGTTAAGAACGCTTTCATTAGAGGATTATCGTAATTGTTTGACAGATGAGACGATAGTCATGAAAGAGGCTCGTTCAATAAGAGCAGTAGGATTCAAACTTTACACACAAAAATTCAATAGAGTCGCCCTATGCTCTATCGACGATAAAAGATATAGAGTACCGGGAACTGTCAATACTCTTCCGTGGTCCCATTACTCAATCAGACCGTCAACTCTATAGGGTGGCAGTGCGTCTATGTGAAAAAAATCATAAGTGATTAGAACTAAAAAAATCATGTTCTATACTGTAAGTGATTAAAACTAAAAAAATATTCACGTCCTGTTCTCTATAGTGTAAGTGATTAGTGTTAATGTATAATTTCAAGAACTATAACTTGTGAAATTTAGTATGTATCTATGTGTTTTAAATCTTTATATTCATTAAATAAAAAACAACAATTTCAAGAACTATAACTTGTGAAAAACTATTTTAGTATGTGTCTATGTGTTTTAAATCTTTATATTCATTAAATAAAAACAACAATTTCAAGAACTATAACTTGTGAAAAAACAACTAATTTAGTATGTATCTATGTGTTTTAAATCTTTATATTCATTAAATAGAATTAATTATGGATAGGGTTTTTTTTCATTATTTCTTACCTTCCCTTCATTTTTAAAAATCAGCTAATTTTCATTAAACATTTATTTAAAAAAGTTAATTACATAAAACATTTATTTTCAATCATTAAAAGTTAAAATCATTAGAACTTAAACATTTTTTTTCAATCATTAAAAGTTATAATCATTAAAAGTTAATTAAACATTTATTTTTTCCGATCATTAAAAGTTAAAATCATTAGAACTCTATTACAAGATTCGTACGTTTAAAAATTAATTACATTAAACATCGTTAATTCTTTTTACAAGAGTCATACATTTAAAGTTAATTACATTAAACATTTAATTCTTCAATCATCATTAATTCTTTACAAGATTCACATTAAACATTTTTTTCCAATCATTAGAACCCTATTAACTAGGAGACTAGACAATTTACTTTGCTTCCAGAAGAGGATGAGAGATCACAATACAGACCTCTCATAGAACGCAGGGTAACGAACACCGACTTCTCAGTCCCAACGCAAACACACCACACATAGCTCTATGGAAGAACACACTAGGTCGCACATAGCTCTTTTGATCGTTAGATATAGTCAGATTGTAATAGGAAGAACACACTAGGTCACACATAGCTCTGTTGTGTTATTTTAAGGAAGATTGTTTGAACTTTGCTTAATTCAATATTCAGACGAATTTTTTAAGGTAATTAATGGTTGAACTTCGTAATGTAATTAACTTTTTAAATGTATGAATCTTGTAAAAGAATTAATGAAAAGGCGATTAAGACCGTTTGAACTTTGGCTAATGTAATTAATGGACTGTATGTTTTTTAAGGTAATTAATGATCGAACTTTGACGTACTAAGCCAATAAATGATAGAACTTTGCCTGTGTTTTAGAAAAATATTGTTAGCTCCGTCATAATCCAGTCTCATTTAAAGGTGATTAAGATTTTTTGAACTTTGGCTAATTCAATATTCAAATGAAGTAACTGATTTAGGAATGGTTTAAATCTACACATGCAGAACTTTTACGATTCTACTAGGTGAGGAGTTGAAGAGAGTGTATTTAACCAATCTCCTTGTTACATCCTCATTTAAAGGTAATTCATTTAATGGTAATTAAGGTTATTTGAACTTTGGCTAATTCAATATTCAAATGAAGTAACTGTTTGTTTTTAAGGCAATTAATGGTCAAACTTTGTTTTTATAGGAAGATTGTTTGAACTTTGCTTAATTCAATATTCAGATGAATTTTTTAAGGTAATTAATGGTTGAACTTCGTAATGTAATTAACTTTTTAAATGTATGAATCTTGTAAAAGAATTAATGAAAAGGCGATTAAGACCGTTTGAACTTTGGCTAATGTAATTAATGGACTGTATGTTTTTTAAGGTAATTAATGATCGAACTTTGACGTACTAAGCCAATAAATGATAGAACTTTGCCTGTGTTTTAGAAAAAAATATTGTTAGCTCCGTCATAAACCAGTCTCATTTAAAGGTAATTAAGATTTTTTGAACTTTGGCTAATTCAATATTCAAATGAAGTAACTGATTTAGGAATGGTTTAAATCTACACATGCAGAACTTTTACGATTCTACTAGGTGAGGAGTTGAAGAGAGTGTATTTAACCAATCTCCTTGTTACATCCTCATTTAAAGGTAATTCATTTAATGGTAATTAAGGTTATTTGAACTTTGGCTAATTCAATATTCAAATGAAGTAACTGTTTGTTTTTAAGGCAATTAATGGTCAAACTTTGTTTTTAAGGAAGATTGTTTGAACTTTGCTTAATTCAATATTCAGATGAATTTTTTAAGGTAATTAATGGTTGAACTTCGTAATGTAATTAACTTTTTAAATGTATGAATCTTGTAAAAGAATTAATGAAAAGGCGATTAAGACCGTTTGAACTTTGGCTAATGTAATTAATGGACTGTATGTTTTTAAGGTAATTAATGATCGAACTTTGACGTACTAAGCCAATAAATGATAGAACTTTGCCTGTGTTTTAGAAAAAAATATTGTTAGCTCTATGCTCGAACTTTGTGTTTTTAAGATAATAAATGACTGAACTAAGGTAATTAAGCTATCTGTTACCAGCATTTCTAAACTGGATTATGTTAACTGTAACAATTCAATGATTAAGTACGGTTATCCTAACACGTATACACACATACACACAGATTATTGACTTAGATTAAGTACGGTTATCCTAACACATATGCTCACATACACATATACACACATGCACGCATACACACACACATACACACATACACATTCAATGATTAAGTACGGTTATCCTAACACACATGCTCACATACACACATACCCACATACAACACATGCACACATACACATTCAAGATAGAGATAGGGTGTAACTATTCACATTTAACCTGAAATCAATCATTGATTAACCGTCAGATATAGTCAGATTGTAATAGGAAGAACACACTAGGTCATACATAGCTTTGTTGCCCGTCAGATATAGTCAGATTGTAATAGGAAGAACACACTAGGTCACACATAGCTCCGTTGACCGTCAGATATAGTCAGATTGTAATAGGAAGAACACACTAGACCATACATAGCTTTGTTGCCCGTCAGATATAGTCAGATTGTAATAGGAAGAACGCACTAGCCCGCATCAATACCAGGAAGTTATATTTATTAGCATCACGTCTTACTTACGCTAATGTGTAATGGTAGGGTGATTGTGAGATGAAGTGAAGGACCTACAGTTTAACGTGGAATCCGAACCACGGTGATGACCTGACATTCCTCGGTGAAGGAAGGGTTTGTACCGGTAGAGGATTGAACCCAGACCGTCAGCACAGAAGTCTGACAACTTACCCCTAGACCAGCAGGTCACCAACCGAGGAAGATGGGAATGTATCCAGAAAAAAGGCTTCAATCTAGTCTTGTTCGGTTTGTCAGTGACGATTTGAATCCCGGCAGTTTATACGTAGATGCTTTATTCTTAAATATCCTTCTGCAAATAACTTTGCTCACATCTAACTTTTAATGTACGAATCTACAAGAATCTTTGAAAGGCTTTGAGAGGGAAGAATATATATGTAATATTAAGTAGATGGGTTAATACTTGTCGTACTGAAGATATTTAAGCTTAATCCCTAAATTCCCAATGTAATTAACTTTTAAACGGATGAATCTTGTAAAAGAATTATTGACGATTGGAGATAAATGTTTAATGTAACTAACTTTTAAAACGTATGAATCTTGTAAAGAATTAATGATGATTGGAAATAAAAAGAATTTTCGATTATAACTTCGCTCGCATCTAACTTTTAATGATTGGGATACCCTAGATGAGGGAAGGAAGCCGTATTGACCTTGCTTCAAATACTGCTAGAATCTGGTTTGCCTGAACTGAGGATTGAAGTCTAGCACCTTAGATCATCAGTGTCCTTGAAAGACTAAGACCACGTGAGAAAGAATCTTTGAAAGACTTTGAGAGGGAAAGAATATATATATATGTAATATTAAGTAGATGTGTTAATACTTGTCGTACTGAAGATATTTAACCTTAATTCCTAAATTTCTAATGTAATTAACTTTTAAACGTATGAATCTTGTAAAAGAATTATTGATGACTGGAGATAAATGTTTAATGTAATTAACTTTTAAAACGTGTGAATCTTGTAAAGAATTAATGATGATGATTGGAAATAAAAAGAATTTTCGATTATAACTTTGCTCACATCTAACTTTTAATGATTGGGATACCCTAGATGAGGGAAGGAAGCCGTATTGACCTCGCTTCAAATACTGTTAGAATCTGGAAATTTATGTTTAGATAAAAGACCAAGGGGTTCACGACGATATAATTCAGGAGCTGCTCCCTTCCCTCCTCTCATGTTTCGGAGACTCGTGCAGAACAAAGGTGATGTATGATAGTGGTGATGTATGATAGTGGTGATGTATGATAGTGTTTTAATGTATGATAGTGTTGTAATAAGATGTATGATAGTGGTGATGTATGATAGTGCTGATGTATGATAGTGGTGATGCATGATAGTGGTGATGTATGATAGTGGTGATGTATGATAGTGATGATGTATGATAGTGCTGATGTATGATAGTGGTGATGTATGATAGTGGTGATGTATGATAGTGTTGTAATGTGAAGCATGATAGCGTGCTGTATGATGGTGGTGATGCATGATAGTGCTGTAATGTGAAGCTTGATAGTGCTGATGTATGATAGTGTTGTAATGTGATGTATGATAGTGATGATGTATGATAGTGGTGATATATGATAGTGTTGTAATGTATGATAGTGTGTTGTAATGTATGATACTGTTGTAATGTGATGTATGATAGTGTTGTAATGTATGATAGTGTTGTAATGTGATGTACGATAGTGTTGTAATGTATGATAGTGTTGTAATGTGATGTACGATAGTGTTGTAATGTATGATAGTGATGATGAATGATAGTGGTGATGTATGATAGTGACGATGTATGATAGTGGTAATGTATGATAGCGGTGATGTATGATAGGGGTGATGCATGATAGTGCTGTAATGTGAAGCATGATAGTGTGTTGTATGATAGTGTTGTAATGTATGATAGTGGTGATGTATGATAGTAGTTGTAATGATAGTGCTGATGTATGATAGTGTGTTGTATGATAGTGTTGTAATGTATGATAGTGGTGATGTATGATAGTGTGTTGTAATGTATGATAGTGGTGATGTATGATAGTGTGTTGTAATGTATGATAGTGGTGATGTATGATAGTGTGTTGTAATGTATGATAGCGGTGATGTATGATAGTGTGTTGTAATGTATGATAGTGTGTTGTAATGTATGATAGTGGTGATGTATGATAGTGTGTTGTAATGTGCTGTATGATAGTGGTGATGTATGATAGTGTTGTAATGTATGATAGTGGTGATGTATGATAGTGTTGTAATGTGAAGCATGATTGAGGGTGTATTGGTAATCATCTTGTCAGGACTAAGGATTGAAGTCAGGGATTGAAACCTGATCTCTCGAGGCCCGCCACCACCATCCTCCCGAGGATTGAAGCCAGGCCATCTGCGTTTGACAGGACTAAGGAAGATATTTAACCTTAATTCCAGACCGTCAAGGTTTGAGAGAGAGGGATTGAAAAGACTAAGACTATATGTATCAATGTAATATTCCCAATCTTTACGCTCAGACCATCAGGTTTGAGAGAGAATATACTTGTCATATCCCGAGACCTGTAGCTGTCGTCACACCGATGAACGCTCAACCCTTGGGAAGTGAACCGCATTTGTGTGGAGGTAGAGTGGATACTTGTCATATCCCAGAGATTCAAGACCTGATCAATGTAATATTAAGATTATAGATATTTAACCTTAATTCCCGATCTTTGTCATGACTGAGGATTGAAGTCAGACCATCAGGGTGTTTGGCAATCATCTTGCCACACCGATAGTCCGTATCAGCAAGTATAAGGATGTTTTAGAAAACTGGTCGACTGAACTGTTTAAAATACGCAAGGTGGTCGAGACTAATCCCAGGACCTTCCTACTCGAAGATATGAAAGGTAACCCTATCACGGGCGGTTTCTACGCTAAGGAACTTAGAAAGACTTCGTATCCCGACGTCTACCTCGTGGAGAAGATAGTCAGACGTTCCGGAAATAGAGCGTACGTCAAATGGTTAGGGTTCGTGGATCGATGCGAAGGATATAGAGGAGGGGTGAGAGGGTATGTCCCTCCCTCCATCCCGAGCATATAAAGCGACCGGGAGGTAGGGAGACGCATCTCATTCGAAATGTTTAGACGGTTGGGTTATCGTCTGGAGGACATGAGTGAAATTAAGATCTCAGACAACAGCTTGGAATACTACATCGCGAGAGTCGAGAAGGGTTACAGCGAGTGTTGCGACTCTTCGGTGCACTGGCTCGGATGCCATAATCCGGGAATGTACGAGGCGAGTCAGTCCGTCGAGAACTGTTCAACATCATGTGCCGTCTACAAGCTGAAGGAAGGGGACGAACCACAAATTCTCAGCGAAGACGCTCCCCTGCTCGACGAAGACGCTTTGTGCATCGAGCTGGATCGGATCGAGCGGGAGGAACTCGAAAAGTATCGGGCCTACAACGTTCGTCACCTGGAAGGAGACGAAGAGATCAGCGAGCCGGAGGACGAGCCGAACATCGTGACGCTGGACTATGTAGGCAAAGTGCGTCTTCCGGGCAAAAACTTTGGCGCGAGATACAGAAGTCGGTTTAACGCGTCGCAGCGCGGACTGATCTATCTAGGCGACGACAAATACAAACTTTTCAAGTGGTGAAAGACTATACGTATGTGTATGTTGAAAAGACTAAGACTTTGAGAGAGAATTTTGTACTGAATATATATATATATATATGTATCAATGTAATATTAAGAATATACTAGGTTTAAAAAAAACTGTTCTATTTATTTAGAGGTGAATAATACTTGTCATATTCCGACCATCAGGGTTCGAGGTCCATAAGCTACCCTCCCTCTTTGAGAGAGAATAATACTTGTCATATCCTTGACCATCAGGGTTCGAGGTCCATAAGCTACCCTCCCTCAGAGAGAATTTTGTACTGAATAATACTTGTCATATCCTTAATTCCCAATCTTTGCTAGGACCGACCATCAGGGTTCGAGGTCCATAAGCTGCTCTACTACATCACGATGATGAGAGAGAGAGAGATAGAGGGAGAGAAAACCCTGTTCCCGTATGCTAGTCTCCCCCGACCCCCTCTCAGCCATCCCGAGTCTGGTGCGAGAGATAACCCTTCTGGAATTGGAGAGGTTTAATTAGAGGAAGTGAAAAAACTGTACTATTTATTTAGAGGTGAATAATACTTGTCATATCTTGACCATCAGGGTTCGGCTGTCCTCCCACGTAGGAATTGGGAAGGTTTAATTAGAGGAAGTGAACCCGCATTTGCAGGATAATATTTATTTAGAGGTGAATAATACTTGTCATATCTTGACCATCGGGGAAGTGAACCCGCATTTGCATGGAGGTAGAGTGGATACTTCGAGAGATAACCCGCATTTGCGTGGAGGTAGAGTGGATCCGCCAGGCCGTGAGACAGCCCGCATTTGCGTGGATACTTCGAGACCCGTAGCTGTCCTACAGACCGTCAAGGTTTGAGAGAGAGAGAGAGGGATTGAAAATACTATATGTATGCGTATGTTGATAGACTAAGAATCTTTGAGAGAGAGAATTTTGTACTGAATATTAAGAATAATACTTGTCATATCCTTGACCATCAGGGTTTGAGGAAGTGAACCCGCATATGTGTGAAGGTAGAGCGGATCCGCCAGGCCCTTGGGAATGAACCCGCATTTGCGTGAAGGTAGAGGGGATCCGTCAGATCGTGAGACAACCTGAACCCGCATTTGCTGGATACTTCGAGACCCGAGAAAAAAAAACTCGCCGGCTCGTCGGAAGAGAGAGAGAACCAAGTTGGGTCCTCCCCCCTCACAGGCAGCCAGGTGTTTCAACCCCCCATCCCAGGAGACACAAACCCTTGCTCTACACCCCCCTCCCTCTGTGCTCCAACCCTTCCCCATACCTACCCATCAACATGTCATCTCAGGAGTCATTAAAATCAGGATTAATGGGGTGTCCTCGTATACCACAAACTGACTTACTTCCATGCCAACTATAGCATTGTTTGGAAATCAAGAAGATGGTGGCTGAAAATGTTTTATTATTTGACTGATGCAGCAATAGTAAACAGCTATATTCTCTACAAAACCACTTTGACCTAGAAAGATAGTAAAGAAAACCAGTTTTCTCATTTGGTATTTCGGAGTGTCATTCTTTCTGTCACCACCAGAGCCATTGGTTTCATCATTCGAACCATTATCTGTAAGTTTGCTCGTCTTGGTATTCGCAATCTTCAGCTACATCTACTCTGTTCAGCGTTGTATCGTGTGTCCTTGATACAATTTGAGTTTAAATTAATTACAGCTATTCAAACCACGTCAACGTAGAATAGAGGTCATGGCTTCGAGGAACTCATTTCTACCTTTGAGACCTCCCAAGCCCTTGGTTCAATGGGCGCAGGCTTTTCACCTTTGATGAACTTGTTGTCTGCCCTTGGTAGCTTTAAGGCTTTTGGCACCCAGTATATACCCCGTCTGTCTGGTCAGACCGTTCGGGCCATGCACCGCCAGTTTGATCCCATATTAGTCTCCGCCACTACTCTCAGAGAGTATGTGATGGCGTTGAGCCTCCCTGCCACCCCAGTTGAGATCAGAACTTATTTCTATCAGCACAGCCCATTCCCCAATGCTATGTGGGATGATGCACCTGCTGAAGATTACAACCAGGCTTTCCTCCTTAATGACATCAATCTCATTGCTGACTCCATTGAATTGATTGGACGAAAATACGACAAGTTCATCTATGTTGGAGGCATTGACTACCATGCCCCTGGAAATTGGTCACAGCTTGTATGTAATTCTGTAGAGAGCCTTCGCTGTACTGATTTGGCTCTATTTAACAACCTTCCAAACACTGCACTGACCAATCCACTTTCTGGAGACATCGACCAATTCTGGAGTCTTGAAATGATCTCGGATCCTGAATCAATCAGCTAAATGATCAGCTAATATCCGATTTCACTTCAAGAAAGAAGTTAGGTCCATCAACATCACTTTCAATGCCCATTGGACGCGGAAGAAAACAAGGTAGTTCATGTGGAAGACTCACAGTTGAAAATACTGTGCAACTTCTGAGTGTAGGTGAACACTTACCAAAGAAAGGAACTTGGCGAAGATGTGCGTTTTGTAGTACCAGGTAACATAAAAAAAGGTCAAATGTTTTATGCACAACATGTAAAGTATCCCTTTGTTTATCTTTCTTTGAACCTTTCCATGCAAATAATTGAAATATTAATATTTGAGATTGCATTGAACACTTTAGGGGTGCACCTTAAGATTGTAATTTCTATTATTTATAAAAAATAGCTGTAATAATGAAAATTAATACTGATACAAGTGCTAGGATTATTTTTAAAAAATTTAATAGTTTGTGTAAAATAAATAAATGGGAGTAAAAATAATAGATAATATTATTGCAGATGTGGTAAATATATTTACCACAATCCAATACTAGGTTTGCTTGTGATGTAATAGGTTGGTGGTAAATATATTTACCACCCTTTATCAGCAGAACTGATAACATTAAAAATAAAAAATCATAGAAAACTGTGATTATTAGATACACACAACAGTAAAATTTTATAGGATAATTTTTTGGTAAAAAAAAGTCCTGCCCTATAAAGGGTTAACACACCTCCCTCTTCTTCCCATAGAAATTACCAGTTCTTCGCACATAATAGTTGCATAATGAAGGACCATCTCCACAATTTGTATTTCGATTATCTTTAGAAACAGTTTTAGAGCTTTGAGCCTCACAGTGTACATTTACAGACTAATTCCAACCATTTGAAATTAATTGTATGTGAGATTAATTTCTTCGTGGAATTCAAACTAGAAATAAATGTTGTTCAAAAAATTATTATTAGCATTATTATTATTAGCACCGCGTCTTACTACCCGTTCAATTTATACGCACTTACGCTAATGTGTAATGGTAGGGTGATTGTGAGATGAAATGGAGGACCTACAGTTTAACGTGGAATCCGAACCACGGCGGAGGCCTGGCATTCCACACATTCACAAGCTGGGATTAATACACGTATTGTCAGAGGTGAAGGTAGGGTTTGGCAATCAGATAAATCTGTGCTGGGACCTAGAATTGAACCCCGGACCCCAGCACAGAAGTCCGACACCTTACCCCTAGACCGCCAGGTCACCATTTGTTCAAAAAAGAGAAATCACATACAACAGACAAAATTTGGGTTGATCATCTTGTGTGTACTTTTTCTTTAAGATCGCACAATACCTCAAGGGTTGAAGTCAGCATTTCAAAATTTGCCCTCACTGGTTTCAGTGTCATAATGAGCACTCAATCGGGTTTGAGAAAGTCTTTTGACAGTCATTCTTATATTATTTCCCACAATTTCCCATTGATGAGGTGAAACTAAAAAGAGGGTATAAATTCTCCCCAAAGTTAAAAAAAAAAAAAAAAAAAAGTCACACATGAAGTAATTGTTCCAAATGAGTGCGCTCCGCAAAGGTTCAGAGGGTGATTAGCACAAGGCACAAACAAAGCCTTTGGATCTTTGAACACCCTCATTCATCCCAGCCATAGTCGCAGCGTTGACATAACCTTGACCAGGGCACGGGTTTATGTCCAGCCCATCTTTATCCAGATGACTCAGGAAATCCCCTGCGAACTCAGCAGCAGTCTTTCCAGCAATAGGAAACAAGCCCAAGAATGTTTCTCTTAGTACAACTTTGTAATTTTAAATATGGACGTACCTGCCAAACGACATATAACTAGCCACCTACTAACCGTACTAATATTGTATCTTGCTGTTTTCCTCCGATAATTTCTTTTGGTAGCTTATACTAGTATTTCAACTCTACGATGGCACCCCCTTCTTTGTTGTCACCTGGGAGGACCCCCCCCCCCCTTTAGTATGCCACGGTCAGCAAGACAGCTATACTAACTATGAGGCCAGCTACAAGGTCAAATACTTGAGTAGCAAACGAGACGGACTAGAAGGGAAGTATGTATACAAGGGGGTATTCGAGAATTACACATTTTTAGCGACGCTCGCAGTGGCCAAAATTGTAACAATACTCTTCTTGTCCGTTCTCTACTTGCCTTGGTATCACTTGGTCATTTTGATACAAATCAACAATATTTTCCTGTTCGTGGACATTCGTTCCTACAATGTGATAAACTTCGGTACCGCCAAGCTTAAGGTTAGGAAAATTGACAGAATATACACTCCGAATGAGTACTGCGAGTTGATATACACGGAGAGAGAGTCGAGATATTCTGTGAGGAAGGTATCTTCAGAACAAATCCTAAACTATAAGGATTGGGGGTCAAAGTTTAAAAAAAAAATCAACGAAGAGCATCGACAAACGTTCGCAATTTTGTATTTCTAAATACCAGCACCTTCAATATTCATCTGCTGCGAAAGGTTCTGTAACAGCTTCAGAGTTCATTCTTTCCACAGTATTACATTTTGTGCATCATGTCATTATCCATAAACAGCATACTCAGGATATATTCTTTGACTTAGATAAAGGTTACATAATCACCTGGTGATACGGTATATTAAATACTTTTGTTAATTGGGGTTTCCACGGGAAACTAATGTTTTGAATACCGTATAGACACATCAAGATAATGTTCAACTAAACGTTATTCCTCAATAACAGCCGTGGGCAGTTTTTGAATTAATTTTATCACCGCATCTCACTATCCATTTTGGGTTACACACAAATATATTATTCAAGCTAATGGATGCAGAAGGTAAAATTTAATATAAATGTTCCGCGTTTGCGCCAAGGAAGAGTGGAAAGCCATTTAGGAAAACAAACCTTATCCAGCCAGCCGATTCGAAACCAGATCCCTATCATCTGCATTTAGTCCTGTTATAAGTGTGAAGCCTTAGACCATTCAACCAGCGAAACAGTTATTTGTTTAAGATTGCGATAAACAGTATTGTGGATTGTAGGAGCCGTCCTATCCATTCATAACTTTTTGTAAATGGTTTGTTTTTTCCTTTTAGTTCTACCAGTCTTGATGGGACTCAACGACACATTCAACTTGCTTGTAACGTTTTATAAACGTGAGCGTCACGTAATTTATATATTTTATCTACAGGTAAAACTGCAGTCATTAGATTGATATATATATATATATATATATATATATATATATATATATATATATACACGTGCAGTCATTAATATATACGTGGTATATATCCAGTCTTGTGTGTTTTAATGAACCATTTAACTGTACCTGTTTCCACAACTATTAGGTTTCTGGGACTTATTCAAATTTTAACTCTATGGATTGCATACATCGTATATCTTAAAACGAGTCTTTAAAAGTTGTGAAAAGTCGTTAACAATCGCTCTTAGAATGCTTTTAAGAAAATCTTGATGCACCTCTATAAGGGATTGATCAAACTGGTATTAGATAAGAGGCTCCAGTATTATTTGCTTAAGTTGAGGATAGTTTGCGTTTATTGGTTAAACTTAACCTAAAACGTTTTTACGGTAGAGTTCTACGTCATGTAACGTGTTTTGGATATCGTTATGGCCACTATTGTCATAATTTTCTCTAATTTCTTGGGTACCGTACCATGATGACTGGCTAGCTACTTCTGGAATCCTCTCGTGTAGATGATCAATGAAAATAGTTTTAAACATTGATCGTTCAAAAATTCTGATTGCTTTCTGCTAGCTGACTAATCAATAAAGGAGGCAGAACATAATTTTACTGAGGCGAGACCGGGATTATTGTTTCTTTATCAAAAGGGCTAAGTCAATAACATTTAAGAGGTAGAGCAAAGTTTAACTTCATTGGCAAATTTATAATTGACAAGAATCGCTTCCAAATTCCTATATAATATGTTAACAAAACGGAAATACAAAGTTAATTAGGGTTAAAAATATGTAATTGTAATATTATTTATTAAATTTTAATTATATTTCTGAAAATAATAACTATATCATGTTTACCAAACAAAATTAGTACTTTATAAAAGTACGTGATATCAATGGTACAAAATTAGCCATAAAATGATCATGGAAATAATTTATCTTTAAAACTTACTACAACCTACTCAAACATTTAAATAATAAAAGAATCCCATCAAATATCTGCGTATCAAAAAGTGAAAACACTCACCCAAAATCATCAAAACCAGAAAGCAATGTGTGACCCTCATATTAACAGTTGGTACACGAGTTCTTCCAAGAGTCGACCAGCTTAATGTAATTCCTCAAGAATTATGTAAATGTTTTACTCAACTCGTTATTTTCCATTGTAGCCAATTTCACTAGCAATATTCTAAGGATTGTTAATTATGTTCGATTGTATAGTTTCATTGTCTAGATTACAAAGGATCATAACATTATGTTTGTACTTTTAGCTGTTGTTATGTAAGTTACTAAAGTTACACTTGTAACACGATTTATAAACAATTTATTAAATGCAAACATGAACGAGATAAACTTTTCAATAGTTTTAGTATTATTATTTTAAGAATACCATAGTTTTACTATTTTAAGAACTCACTAGTACTAGTATTGTCCCCCATAAAAAAAACTTTATTATTTTTTATTGTTATTGATATTATATTAGTTCATAAGCGCATGGACACAAAGGAAATGAGCATTTTTCACACGGAATTAAATAGATAGTAAAATTTCCATTGAGGTAAATATTACTATTATTATAATTATTATTAATATTATTATTATTATTATTATTATGTTTTATAGGCCCGCCGAAATGACAAAATCACATTAGGGCTTTAACAATATAAAACAATGGGTGTGTGTACTTATTTACGCGCGTGAGAAGTTATAATTCTTTGGCATCATTAAATAAATATTTAACAATAATAATTTAATAATATTTAGTATTAATTATGATAAATAATAATATTTTAATTTATATCAATAAATAATACATACGGATAGTTAACCTCAATTATATTGGAGCACTTGAAAAAGTCTATAAGCACAATTTTTTACACTAATAGTTACAAATAGTAAATAATATTAATCAAAATATTCAATTTAAATCACTACTGAATATAATTTATTAGCACATATATAATTCGCACTTGTATGAAACTAAAACACGTGTTGTGAATGTAGAAACTAGAAACATGTGGATAAATATTATATATATGAAAACAGTGATCAGAGGCGACGAGTGTACCATAGAGAAAGGAATAACATAGTATACATTTCTCTATGAGCGTACCAACATGCGCGACTAACAGAGGTTCTATTTCTATTTTGTTGGTAGCTTTTTTTTTCGAGACTTAATGAGCGGTTTAGCTTCAACCTGTTACTTTTGTGTTATAGTGATGCGCGCGCATCTTAAAATTTCACTCTCATCATTTTTTCATAACGCGCCTAAAGAAGTATAACTTCAAAAATAGTGAAATACACAGGAGGTGGGGTGGGGGTCATAATTGTTGAATTAAATTATATGAAATAAATTATTAAATCAAATTAATAAGAATCGTTTAGTCAACAAGACAGATAAAAATAATTTTAGCCTCGTTACATTGAAAACAAGGATAAGCTAAAAATGAGCAATGCAGTGGTGTATCAGTATAGGTAATAAATAAATATTACTAGCTGTGTGTTAGTGAAACAAAAATATTCTCTAGATAATATGCGGTGTAGTGTAGTTAATACTCCCACTCGCCGTATATTTCACCACGTTCAGCCTTTCAACATTTTTAGTGAATTTACTTCCTACTAATGACTTCGTTAGACTGTTCGCCATTTGATCATCTATACTTATAAAATAACATGTCCTGATTGATTGACTGACTGATTCATCATCGCCGAGCGCAAACTATCAAGGCTACAAGCATGAAATTCGGACTGTATATTCATTTTGTTATGTAGGCACCCACTAAGAAAGGATTTTAGAAATTCCACCCCAAAGGGGTCAAAATAGGGGATGATAATATGTATGAAAGTCCGTCATTTTGAAAGTTACATAAATAAAATTTTGTATTTCGGTTATTGACGTAAAACAAATAAATACGTGTTTCAGGAATTTTGGAAATTTTATTTAATAAGGGATGAAAAAGGGGGTGAAAGTTTCTATCGGACTTGCATTATTTTTGATCTGAGGTCAAGTTATGGTCATCAACGTAACGTAATATTTTTAATTAATCTGTAAATACATATGTATATTTTCGTATTTGTATATAATCAACTTCCACGCGAGCAAAGCCGCGGGCAACAGCTATCTAGTAATTAATAAGAAAAAATATAATGTATGTGTCCTTCATAGGTCAAATATTAGCTAATCAATAACATTACAAAATTCAGTGAAGAAAAAGAGTTAATATTAGTTTTATACATTTTAAATGGCATTTATTTAAAATAACAAAAGAGAAGAAGTAGTGTTTAATTTTCTAATTATTGATAGCGTTGATTTTCTGAATTAAAGAGTTTGGTACAATCTCATCCATTAATATGATCCAAAAATAATATACCTATGTGCCAATTTTGACAATTTTGATTGTTTCATAAAACTTTAATTTCTACTCAACGATATAAATCACATTCAATTCCACACTGGTGATTAGTCTTGCTAGTTACACAAGTAAAATTTACTTTATTAAAATTATGTATTTAAAATTTTACAATCTTCCGTGCACGAACACAGATACTTACCACATTCATGGCCATTGTTAAAAAAAGATTCTTGGTTTTTACTTTCCTTCAAAACCTTTGAAAAAAATTATTATGAACGTAAAAAAAATTGAACCCGAGATTTTGATAAATATTTACGTTTCACGACCCCCTGAAACAAAAAAAAAAAAAAAATTTGCAATGCCATCTGTCTGGTTGTTTGCCCGTCTGTCTGTCTATCTGTACCTCGGGTATAGACGAAACTATTTTACCAATTGGGCTAAAACTCAGTATCTGGGGTGTTCTAAATGTTCCCCATCCCCCCCCCCCCGAGATTTTTTCTAAAATTAAACATTTAACCCTAAAATTAAGGGTAGCTTACTGAAAGCCAAAAAGAGAAAAAATCGATTTTCTCAAAATTCGCTCCAACTGTTTTGATTAAATTTTATATTCTAGACACTGTTAATAATTAATAATAAGATGGCAATTTTCATGGTCTTATGAAAATTACTTTAAGGGTACTTTAAATAGGGCAAATTTTCCCATTTACTTAATTTATCCACAGCTATTTGAGATATGAAATAACTTATCAGCGTAAAGTTGTAATACTTTTAAGGATATACATCTTTTATTTAAATAATTATATTTTATAAAACCAATATGTTCTTAGTAATAAGCAAACATATATACATTTTTTAATTCAAGTCTTTGAAAAAGAATTTGATTCTTATGCTCTTTGGTGGACAAAGATGTTTCTCTTTCCTCAATTTTTCTGTAACAGTGTTCCTAGTTCCTAATGTCATAGAGTAAGTAACAGTGTATATTATTTTATTTATGATCTTCGGTGTAATTTTTCTACAACAATGTATAGCTCTATTATTTATTTTCACAAATCCTGCTAGTCATTACATATGTATTGCACCGTCACAATGATTACTTAATTGGCCTCACTGAAGAAATGAAGTTAAACGTCAAAATGCACTTCTGGGTTCATATTAGTTTGAGTGTGCTTTGGTTGTAGATGTACATTAACGTGGATTCTACAAGAAAACATCAGCGAGATTACCCTGAAGGAAATCGCTGGTGGCCGCGCATCAATCCTGGATCTCCGGTCCAGCAAAACGACGTCCGTTCCAGGCAGCCCATCTTCAGGGACCTCACCAGGATCCCAACAAGAATTCAGCCCGGACATGCCACGAACGCCGCCGGTAAACCGAAATTCACATTCCTCAACGAGTCAGCGGTCACACCCTCGAAACTCCGCACTCGCAGCCCTACAGTCAGCCCGATTAAGACAATCACCTTTAGAAAGGACAACGAGGACACAATGGAGGAACTAAATAACAGACAACTGCTGCGAGCCATCCAGGAACTCTCCCAGACTTTTGAAGAAAGAATACATAAATAATAATAATAATAATAATAATAATAATAATAATAATAATAATAATAATAAATGGGTGTGTGTACTTATGTACGCGCGTGAGAAGTTATACTTCTTTGGCATCATTAAAAATTCAATAATATATAGAGGTAGTGGTGCAATTGTGGAAACCTGCTGGTAATGTGGAAACGCAGTCTACTGACCTTGGTAGGAGGTGAAACCTTGCGGATACAATCGGAACTAGTTTTCTAGTTCATTAACAATGTGCAGTAGGGCTGACGGCTTGTTGTTGATCTCAAGTGAGTGATGTGGTAACATTATATTTGCTCTCGTTTTCCAACGTTTGTAAGGTAAGATTCAACAATTAGTTTTAAATATTTCTACTCCATTTTTGTTTAATATTATATTTACATTGGAATGAATGGTTGTTTTAGTTGTCATTTATGTTTTAAAATTAATATTAGACCTTAAACTTTTTTGTATGAGAACGGTTTGGATCCAATATGACGATGCTGGGAACTTGGAAACCCACACTTGATGGTATTGTGGAAACGTTTCCACATTACATACCATAATAAATGGTCCCTGTAATCACCATTTGTATGCTTTTAAGATGCCGAGAAAGGTTATTGGGGCTAAACCGAAGGCTGTATTGAAGAGGTGGAAGAGAGAAGATATGATAAAGGCGATAACTTCATTGAGAGAAAAAAAAAATGGGATTAAGAAAGGCAGTATTATTAATATTATTATGGTTTAAAGGCCCATCGACACATCGAGGTCATTAGGGCCTTGAAATATATGAAAAACATAATAAAATCCCCATTGGGGAAAGAGATAAAACATTCACCATCTGAGACACTCCATAGGAGTGCTCAAATGTGCTCTTAGTATAAATTAAGTGATACACCTGCTAAAAAAAAACCACAAGTGTATCACTCCAATAAAAAGACAAAACAAACATATTAAAATATAACACGTTAAAATTACACAACATGTTAAAATTATAATACGTTAAAAAGACAAAACAACATGTTAAATTGTAATAAAACTGTTAAAAAGGATCTCAATATGAGATAATATCCAAAAGAGCCACTTTATAAAAGTGACTCAAATGGCATTAAAAAGATCCGCCTGGCGTATAAAACGGAGTAAACAAATAACTCCATCCGCACTATCGCGTAATAAAAAACGTAAGTCACCTTTAAAATCAAGAGTCAGACGGATAGAGGCTAGTTTGCGACACTCCACCAAAATGTGATGCACACTAAGGGGAGTATCACAAAACTCACACACTGGAGGTGGATCCCCTCTCAGTAAAAAACTATGGGTCAATGAAGTATGCCCGACGTATGTCTCGTCACGATGACCTCTCTTCTAGACTTTCGTATAGAAGAGGGCCATCCCGACACACCGTCCCTGATGGACCGTAGCTTGTTCTTAGCAGGGGTCGAGACCCACTGCTCGTGCCAGGTGCGTAAGACTCCACGCCGAACATAACCCTTGAGATCTAAAAACATGACACCCAGACTCGCCTCCGGAGGCAGGCGTGCTGCCTCCTTGGCTGCCTGGTCCGCCAGTTCATTTCCTGGAAGGCCAGCGTGACCAGGAATCCAGGAAAAGGCGAGCCGGGTGCTTAATGAATCAATTTAAAAAATTTGCTCATGTATCATCTGCACGAGGGGATTCCAGGAGTAGAAAGTGGACAATGCCAACAGAGCACTCATGGAATCCGTGCAGATGAGGACAGAACGGTGACTACTTCGGTAAACAAAACACAAAGATTTAAAAATGGCATATAATTCAGCCGTAAAAACACTGGTTTCTTTAGATAAACCAAATTTAAAATTGGATCCTTCCACAACAAAAGCACATCCCACGGAGGCTCCAGATTTAGAGCCATCAGAGTAGATGCGCTCAAATCCGTGAAAGCGAGTGGAGAGGAGCTCATTAAAAGTCCTCTCATATACAAAGTTTGGGGTGGTCGCTTTAGGGAACTTGGCAAGATCAAAATGGCATTTCGGAGGGCGTATCTTCCAGGGAGAAACTCGACCTGGTGATGTGGGGATAGCCTTTGGCAGGACTATCCCACATGTGTCGAAAACCGATAGCATCCGGATCCCAACAGGCCTTGTACTACGCCATTTAGTTTCATACAAGACACGGTTAGGGGGATGAAACACAGGGCGGTAAGCAACATTATTTGGCGTGCAATGCAGTTTCAACACGTAAGATGCCAGGAGATAAGACCGCCGGTAAGAAAGAGGGGGCTCACCGGCGTCGGCACAGATGCTGACGACTGGACTGGTACGAAAAGCACCAGTAGCCAGTCGAATGCCAGCATGGTGGACGCTATCGAGCATCTTTAACGCCGAGGGTCTAGCGGAACCATATACAAAACTGCCGTAATCAAGTTTTGATCTCACCAAGGCTCTATAAAGGCGCATCAAGGTTTCCCTATCAGCACCCCAAGAGCGACCACTCACAACTTTAAGTAAATTCAAAGCTTTAACACACCTCGCTTTCAGGTCTTTGATGTGGGGGATCCAAGTTAGTTTAAAATCGAATAAAAGTCCCAGGAACATTACGGTATCGGAGACAGGTAAAACAACGTTGTTCATTAAAATATTGGGGGCTGGCTGTATTCCGCGTAATCTATGGAAGTGGACGACAGTCGTCTTGGCCGCAGAGAAGCGAGAGCCATTACGCGATGCCCACGACCAAAGATTGTTAACACTCAGTTGTATCTGTCGTTCAGCCCTGTGGAGACTTGACGAACTGCAATAAATTGCGTAGTCATCCACAAAGAGGCATGAACGAACAGGTGAGCGCACGTTGTCCACAATACTATTTATCGCGATAGCGAACAACGTACAGCTCAGAATAGTACCCTGAGGCACCCCATTTTCTTGAATAAAATCCTCGGATAAGGTGTTATTTAACCTTACCCGAAAGTGTCTATCCGACATAAAATTAGATATAAAAGAAGGAAGGTTTCCTCGAAACCCCCAATTAAAAAGTGTTTTCAAAATGCCGTACCGCCAGGTGGTGTCGTACTCTTTCTCCAGATCGAAAAAACAGCCAGAAGGTGCTGCTTATGGAGAAAAGCGTCACGGACAGCCGTCTCTAGACGGACAAGATGATCCACTGTGGATCGGTTCCGGCGAAAACCACATTGAATATTAGATAGCAGATTGCGGGATTCTAAATACCATATAAGTCGTTTATTAATAATTTTTTCCAGTATTTTACATACACAACTAGTTAAAGCTATCGGTCGATAACTAGTTGGCTCTAATTTATCTTTGCCACTTTTATATAACGGGATAACGATTGCTTGCCTCCAAAGTGATGGGAAATGATGAGATTCCCAGACACTATTGAAAAGGTCCAGAAGTTATGCGTGTCCGGCAGGGGGCAGCTGCCGCAACATTTCATAGTGGATATCATCTGGACCGGAAGCTGTTACCTGCCTGGGAGAGGGCATAGGTCAGTTCATCTTGCGTAAAGGGGGAGTTATAATCCTCCCCCCGACTTGGACCAAAATCAATAGTACGGCGCACGATGCTCCTCTTATGCACCGCGAACTCGTTAGAGTAGCTCGCAGTGCTAGAAATAGCGGCGAGCATCGAGCCCAATACATTGGCGACCTCCATAGGGGGGGAGACAAGTGAACCGTTAGACATGAGTGCGGGTATATTATTAATGGTATTTTTGCTACTACGTACTTTACGAATGTGATCCCAAACCTTGGTTGTGGGAGTGGAAATAGTAAGGGTAGAAATAAACTGTCTCCAAGACTCTCTTCTGCTTTCTCGAATAATACGGCGAGTTCTAGCACGTAGAATCCGGAATGACTCCAGATTCTCCGAAGTTGGACGTCGATGAAAGAGACGTAGGGCCCTTCGACGGTTAGAAATAGCCAGCCGGCACTTCTCGTTCCACCAGGGAACAGGACGGTGGCGCGGGTTAGGTGAGGATTTTGGGATGGATGCCCTCGCCGCCGCTATGACCGTCGAAGTAAATTGCCCAGCCTTAACATCGACGTCGGGAGAATGGGGTTCGTCGAATACGGCGAGCTCGCGGAATTTATGCCAGTTAGCAGGTTTTAGAACCCATTGAGGGAACCTTGCTGTACTGGGAGGATCTTTAATTTGTGAAAGCAGAATGGGAAAGTGATCGCTGCCACATAGGTCCGAGTGAACCTCCCAAAGGAAGTGAGCAGCAATCCCGGGGCTACAAAGGGCTAGGTCGATGGCAGAGGATACACCATTAAAGGTGGAGAAGTGTGTCTGGGTCCCGGTATTCATTAACACCAGGTTTCCCGAGACAAGACTATCCTCTACCATCCTCCCGCGGGTGTCTGTAAAATTAGACCCCCACACCAGTTTATGCGCGTTAAAGTCCCCAAGATGATATAGGGGGCGGGAAGTTGTATAAAGAGGGCCTCTAGAGTCCTCTTGGAAACACGTTCACCTGGTGGGAGGTAAATGCAGCATACGGTTACCTCCATAGGAAGGGAGGCTCTGACTGCAATCACTTAGAGATCAGAAACAATATTAATATTCTTATGATATATAGTGCTTCGTGCGAATATAGCCACACCTCCACTAGCCCGATCAAAGAAAGGCTTGTCGGTACGATACACATCGTACCCACGTAGCATCGGGTTGTCAGTTGGGCGGAAGTGGGTCTCCTGCAAACACAAGATGGGAGGATGCAGGGAAGAAATTAGTAGTTTAATTTCCTCTACACGAGCATAGAAACCCCTACAATTCCATTGTAGTAGCGACATAAATTATTAGTATGAAATTTAGTTATCCTCGCAATCCATTTCACTATCCTTAAAGAATAAAAATTTGTTGAGGTCCTTTTTAGGCCCTCTTGCCTTTCCCAGTCTCTCCTGTACCTCCCGCTTCAGGAGAGGCTTCGTTTTATTTTGGGGAGACTGGGTATTCAGATTATTGTTCGAAGGCTTTAAGGCCTTCGACGCTTTTTTAATAAAAAATTTTTCGGCGGTCTCTCGCTGGTCCTTCTTCAAGGCACCAGTGGGACTCGCCTTAGCGGCCTCACCTCCTGAAGCCCAGAGGTGGGTGTGAGAGGCTCAACAACGGCCGCCCTTGTTTTAATGCCCCGAGGCGGGCCCGGGGGTGTTCCCCGAGGCGGGCTCGGGAGTGTTCAACGAGGTGGGCTCGGGGGAGTTCCTCGAGGAGGTCTCCTCGGTGGTATAGGTGGGGGAGACGATCGTTGTGGCGGTTTGGCCTCCTTTAAAAATTTAGGCGCCACAGAAGTTGGCGCGGTATCAACATAAATGTCTCGAGAAGAGACCAATGGCACTGGTCGCGTTGGCTCCTTAGCAAGATTAACTGCGCAATGGCAGTTGGGGCAGTTTATATTTTGACTTACAATCCGGCTATATGAAGTTTGAAATACCAGAGCTTGACTTGATACGTATTCCTTGCGTGCCTGGGCATATGAGATCTTCTTTTCAGATTGTATCTCCAGGACTTTCTTCTCTACCTTCCATTTTGGACAGGCCCGAGACCAGGCGGAATGCGGACCCTTGCAGTTGACGCAGTATTTAGGAGACTCGCATGGTGTTTCGTGAGCCTCCTGTCCACAATCCGCACAGGTTGGCTTACCACGGCATCGCAGCTTCGTATGCCCAAATTCCTGGCACTGAAAACAGCGCCGAGGTTTAGTGACATACGGCCGGACCCTGAACACGTGGAAGCCTGCTCGGACCTCCTTCGGAAGGGTAGAAGTCGCAAATGTGAGGATATACGTATCCGTCTTCTTTTCTTGTCCATTATTTTTTGTGACAATACGGTACACTTCGGTGACATTCTGGGGGGAAAGTTCCTCACAGATCTCCTCAATGCTTACGCAGTCGAGGTCATAAAAAGTGACCACTCCCTTGCAAACATTGAGGAACCTGTGGGGCTCCACCTTCACCTGTATATTTACCGTATTACTCAACGGTATTTCGGAGATCGCCATAATATTTGAGGATTGAGTGTCGGTCATAGTCTGAATCATAATGGTGCCATCGCGCAGTTTCCTTATTAAAACGTCAGATTTTGCTGCTCCATTTATCACTCTTTCGAGGATAAATGGGCTGACACGTTTCAGATCTTCACTTTCATCCACTCGAGACATCACCAGGAAGCGGGGCTGGGGCCTCACCACTTCCTGGCTTTTCATCAAAACAGGGCTGGACGGCCTTACCCGTTTCCGCCTCTTATCATTAATACGGCCCTGTGAGGGGCCGGGCAGTAAGATGCCAGCAGAACTTGGCAGTACGGTGCCAGCGGACAGTAAGGTGTCAGCTGTGACAAGAGACTCAATCATGAGTGGGAGGACAACCTGCAAAAGTACTCGGATCGTAGACCCAGGTTGATCCCAGTTGGTTCTACCACATAGGGCCCTGTTAACTCTTCCGACGAGAGGCTCCATACGACGCTAGACATGACAACCTTCATATGGAGCATCGCCGGAAGAGAGGTCACCGCAGCAAGTGTATGCAGGAAAGTGCTAATTTTACGTCCGGGACCCTCATGAACGCAACCGGTCTTTTCTCAAGGTAGGGTACCCGGTTGTCATCCCTAAGGCCCTTCTACCAAGATATTACAACCGGCGCACTTTCATTCGGGAGCTCAAGGCAGTGGTATCCAATAATAAACAGAGAAGAGCCGGGTTAGTTGCCAAGGTCGTCAACGGAAAGGCCAAAGGCCTCTGTGCAGGATGAACGGTGGGGGAAAGGAAGAAAAAGGTAAGGGTAGATAAAGCGAAGGGGGAAGAGTGAAAAAAGGGGGAAGTGAAGGAAGAAGAAAATGATGTGAAAGGAAAGATATAGGATAGGTTTGTCCCACACGAGGTACGTCCTGCACAGAAACCTCCCTTTTAGTCGCTTCTTACGACAAGCAGGGTTACTGCGGGACTACTCTAAACCCCGTCCCGCAGGGGGGATCACAATGAAGATTTTGTATTAAATGCAGAGTGGCATTTCTACACAACAGCTCATGGTAAAGGAGTCTGTGATGGTCTAGGAGGTACTGTAAAGAGACTTGCAGCTAGAGCAAGTCTCCAACGACCTTATGAAGGTCAAATCATGACACCACTTCAATTATTTACTTGGAGCCAATCAAACATACCATCCATTCATTTCTTTTATTGTACAAATGAAGAACATTGTGAGGAGTATAAGTTACTTGAAAAACGTTTCCTTGAGACAAAACCTATTCCTGGAACACAAAAACTACATTGTTTTATGCCTGTATCAATAAACTGTGTAAAAGCAAAAGTGTATTCAGTTTGTGATCAAACATTTAAATATTATTTAACTGGTAATGAAAGTGCAATGCAATTGGCAATGGAGGCAATAACAGGATTTGTTACATGTGAGTACGATAAGCATTGGTGGCTGTCTCATGTTTTAACTGTAAATTTTCCAAGTGAAGAAGTTATATTAACATTCCTTCACCCGCTGGGCCTGCACCATCTTTTGTCTTCCCACCAAGACCCGACACACTCTGTTTCTGTCAAACAAATTTTAACAAAAGTTGAACCAACAACAGCAACTGGCCGGACATACACACTAACTAAAGAAGAAATGGAATTTGCAAATAATGCTTTGAAGAAAAATATTCATTCAAAGTGACCTTTACACCAGAATATAAAACGTAAGCTTTTTTTTTAAATGTTATATTGTTTTATATTTGTATTATCTTGTTTATGGTATGTATTTAATTGTGTTGTATCTGTTACCATCTTAAATGCCAAAGGCCTATTTATAAAACATATGAATGTTTTGTAGGTTTTTAGTTAGCTTTTATTGCTACTTTTTTTAAAATAATTTATTGAAATCTCTGTAGGCTACAAAACACCAATTCATTTTGGTGAATTTCCAAATTATATAGGCCTATTTTAATTTAATGTTTATGAGAGCCTCTAGCATGGTATTATTTTGGTGACCCTAATATCATTAAAAATTAATTTAAATGTGATCCCATGTTGAAATTGGGCATGCATACCTTTGAGATATGAATGAAAAATTGTGATTTTTTTCCAAAATTTAAAATATATGTATTTCGAGAAATTCAAAATAAAAAATTTGAGTTGGTAACCTTGAACTTTCAAAATGCCCTAATGTGGGCATGTAAAATATCATTTTAAAGCCCAATAAAAACCCTACAAAGTTGTTTTTATTTCATTTCTCTATCTTATTTCTAACTGAAGAAATTAAATAAAATATTATGGACGGTGAAGCTCAAAACGCTCTTTTTTTTTGAAATTTTGAAAATTTTTATCTCAAAAACTAAATAAGAAAAAATTATGAAATTTTAGATTTGTAAATGTCTTTGTAGGAATAGCAATCGTGCCAAAAATTATTAAAATCTAAAAGGGTCAGGTCCAAAAGTGTATAAAATTAGAAATGGCCCAATTACTATACGCTACTCGCCTCACGAGATTAATTAAAGATATCATTCATTTTCTCATAGTGCTCTGCTCCGTCCAAGTTACACTGCGAGCTGGTAGTGACCCTAATGGCCATCAGTCTGATGTTTGGCCGTTTCATTTATTTAGATAGGCTTGTTTAATTAATTGAAACCAGATGCACTACCATTTTCTATGCTTATGTATTTTACTAAGTGTTATTTAATAAACTGCTATTACCTTTGTATTCCCTGCTGTGTGATTATGCATACCCTCCTTTAATAGGTAATGGTATGCTACAAATGCATTATTATTACACATAAAATATAAATTTATTTGATGGAAATGATACAGTAGCTTCCTAATTCAGAACATTAATGTCGACGGTAATTACAATATTATTATTGGGTTAAGAATCAAGCAAGCTATGTGATTTTTTTTAGGTTAGTGGATCACACATGGGTCAGATAAGGTTTATAGCTTGAATTGTTTTTGTTGTATGTATAAAGCATAAAATATGCCTACATATCCAAAGTGTAAACATGAAAATCACAAACAGTATCACTGCAAATCATTGAAAATGCACGATGTTAAATATTTCCACGAGATGTTCTATCAAAAACCCCAAAAAGATGTTCAGGATAGCTTTATTGTAAAACACACAACAATCTCTAACATTAAAAGGAGAAGAGCGACAAAAGGAACTTACTCTGAGAAGGATGCAACAGCCAAATACTTCATTAGAAAAAGAGCACAAAACGAAGGTTGAGTTTGCAGAGAGGCATTTCTCACTATTCTCATCATATAGGCGAGACATGTCAATACCCTGCTCAAGAAATATTATCACACTGGGAATGTTGATAAAAAAGAGGGGTGGTTTTTGAAAGAAAGACAAATATCAAAACAAGAAGGAATGTGTGATTCGGTTTATTAACACTCTCAAGTGTGTAGAATCACACTACTGCAGGTGAAAGAGTAACAGAAAATATTTACCTTCAGAGTTAAGTGTCACAATGTTGTGGAAGATGTACTCAGAAATTCAGACAAACGTACCCGTAAAAGAAAAGCTATTTCGGTATGATTTTTAATACTAATTATAATTTGGCTTTTGGATCTCCTAGATCAGATATGTGCTCTGTGTGCCTACAACTTCTAGGAAGAATTTCTTCAGCGAAAGATGAAATGGAAAAGACAACCTAAACAACATAACTGCGTGTTCATAAAGCTCACACTAAAGCATTCTTTGAACTTTTGCGTGACGAAGACCCGTTAAACTTATACTGTCTTTTGACTGGGAAAAAAACATTCCATTGCCTTGTTTGCCAGATCAATGTGTGTATTATTCAAGACAGTTTTATATGTTTAACTTCACCATTGTCAGAGGGAACAGCAACACTCAGCTTGCTCCTGACAATGTGATATCCTATATGTGGACTGAAAATGAGTTTCTAAAAGATTCAAACACTATAGCTTTATTTGTGTTTGACTTTTTTTGTCTTAAGAAAGTTGGTGAGGACACCAAACTTCATCTTGTCTCAGACAGGTGTGATGGACAAGGTAAGAATTCTATGATGGTATGCATGCCAATGAAGTTGTTTGGAGAGTATGCACCACAAAATATTGAAAGTGTAGATAATGTCTTTCCAGTTACAGGTCACAGTTACATACCTCCAGACAAGGTATTTGGATTCATTGAAAGACACATCAAAAAACGTGAAATTATTCAAACTCGTGAAGAAGTAGATGGTTTGGTTTCAAAACATTCAACTGTCAAGAAAGTTGGTGAGGACATCAAAGTTTATGATTTTAAAGAGTCCTTAAAGGTTGTTGTAAAAAAAAGTACATCGTGGCACTTTCAAATTTCTAAAATGAAGCAAATCTTCACCAAACGATTCAAAACTAACAATTTCATAGTATAAGGTGAGCCTCATTTTAAAACTGATGTTGGTAATTACAAGAATTTGTTCATGACTTTACGTTGTTACAATGACATTTAACTTATTGAAATTCCCAATGTAAATAAAGTAACAGAAGAAAAGAAGAAGGATGTAGAGAATTTGCTGAAAAAGCATTATGAAGAAGAATGGAGGAACAACACATTGACATTCTACCTCATGTTATTAATGGAAGTGTAGACTCAGAAGAGCCAATTGATATGCAGTGCTGTCAGCCACGACAAGAAGAGCAAAATCTCATATAAACTGGTTCGGATACCCATTAAATGGGTGGACTGTTTAGTTGATTACTGTATTTCTTTAACTAATTATTCATTTGACATTTTAATATTATTGATTTTTAAGAATTTTTAAAATTATTATTGAAGAATATATTAGGATTAATAGGCCATGAAACGAAATCACACACGCATTGACATAGTGTAAACAGTGTATTTAATATAATGTATGCCAGAAAACAACTGACCAGTAAAAAGACCAACTAACTACTAGCAGTAAGATACAGTTACAGGGAGTATGATATAGAGATAGCCAACATAACACAAACTTTGCAGAGTTGCCAATACAACCATATCAATAGAATACACTTGTCCAAAATCAAGGTTTGTTTGTTCAAATACATTATTATTCTTTAAAAGAAAAAGTTAATCCTTATAGAATGTCTTTTAATGGGAATTAATTCCATATTGGTACCAAATTGAACTTTATCAACATTGATTTGTGTCAAACTGCACTTTATCCACAATTTAGAGACAAAGTGAACTTTCTCCAAACTGTATTCCATTAAAATTCTTAACAATGGCAACAAATTATAGTTTCCTTCCTTTAGAGTGTATTTTAAAAGCCTTAATTTCAATATGCATACATCAGTTTTGTTCTGTAGCTTTGAGAACAGCTGGAATAAATTTTTTGCCTTTCTTGAAAAACTAGATTCTTGGATAAAGTGTGGTTTGATTCTACAAACAATGAATTAAAACAGATTGTTGAAATTTGATCACTGTTGTATAAACAATCACAGAGTTATAGGATATTTAACTACAAAGTTACTGGAGTTAAAAAAAAGCCATCACTTTATTGGCCAGAATCAATCCCAGTTTTAAAAATGACACATCGAGGTCATTAGGCCTTAAAATATGAAAAACAAAATAAAATCTCCATTGGGAAAAAAGATAAAACATTCACCATCTGAGACTCTCCATAGGAGTTTGGGTCAAATGTGCTCTTAGTATAAAAATTAAGTGATACACCTGCTAAAAAAAAACCACAAGTTATCACTTCAATAAAAAACCCAAAAAAAAACATATTAAAAATAACACGTTAAAATGACACAACATGTTAAAATTATAATACGTTTAAAAAGACAAAACAACAAGTTAAATTGTAATAAAACTGATTAAAAAGATCTCAATATGAGATAATATCCAAAAGAGCAACTTTATAAAAGTGACTCAGATGGCATTAAAAAGATCCGCCTGGCATATAAAACGAAGTAAACAAATAATTCCATCCGCACATCGCGTAATAAAAACGTAAGTCACCTTTAAAATCAAGACCAGATGATAGGGGGTAGTTTGCGACACTCCACCAAAATGTGATGCACCCCTAAGGGGAGTATCACAAACTCACACCACTGGAGGTGGATCCCCTCTCAGTAAAAAACTATGGGTCAATGAAGTATGCCTGACGCGGAGCCTCGTCACGATGACCTCCTCTCATCTAGACTTTCGTGTAGAAGAGGGCCATCGGCACAAACACCGTCCCTGATGGACCGCAGCTTGTTCTGAGCAGGGGTCCCAGACCCACTGCTCGTGCCAGGTGCGTAAGACTCCACGCCGAACATAACCCTTGAGATCTAAAAAAAGACACCCAGACTCGCCTCCGGGGGCAGGCGTGCTGCCTCCTTTGGGTGCCTGGTCCACTAGTTCATTTCCTGGAAACGCAGACCGGAATCCAGCAAAAAGGTGAGTCGGGGGCTTAAAGAATCAATTTTAAAAATTTTCTCATGTATCATCTGCAGAGGGGATTCCAGGAGTAGAGAATAACAAAGCCAACAAAGCACCT
>JBCFYV010000719.1:0-64990 GCA_039000515.1 Timema cristinae
AGCCAATCGAGGGAGGAGGCGTGGTCACGTGCCCAAATTTTCAAAAAAATCAGACCCCTTTTTTCCCATTAACCCTGAGAGCTACTACCTGGTTTATTTTTATCGTTTTAAACTCTCTTAGATGTTTTTAGTGGTGATACTACAGTGGCGTAGCTAGACTGAGATGGGGTGGGGCTGTCCCCGGGGACGCCGATTTTTTTGAAAATTTTTGGGAAACAATAAAAATTTTAATTTTTTAGCAATAAATTGCTTAATTTTTTTTAAGCACCTCGAAGAGAAAGATTGGATTCCCAAAAAAAATTGAACTCGGTTTTTGGAAAAAATTTTGCGTTTTATGAAAACCCGGGAAAACCCAAAAAAAACCATGTTTTTTGCAATGCCACCCATTGTCTATACCTCGGGCTAGAGCCGAAACTATTTTAGCGATTGGCTAAAACTTTGTATTTTGGGTTTTCATTTTGGTCTCCCCGAGAGATTTTTGGGAATTAGTTATCTAACTTTAAATTTAAGGGTATTTTAAATAAAGGGGCAAAAAGAGAAAAAAGAGAAAAAAGAGATTCTTTTAAAAAATTCGCTCTAACGTTTTTTGATTATTTATTATATTAAAGCATGTTTATCATTATAAAAAAGATTTTAAATTCAATTTTTCAAAAAAAATTACTTTGGGGGGTTTTTTTCATCGGGGGGAATTTTCCAATTTTCATAATTTCTCCCCCAATTATTTGGGGATATTTTGTAGGGGTTCTTTAGTTAGCACAAAATTTAAGCCGACTACATTTAAAAGGGAAAATTAAACATGCCGGGTTTAAATTACTTGAAAACATAAGATCAAAATGTATGCTGACATAATAGTTTAATGGAGCAAACAAAACAAACTTTTTCAAAGTAGTGACCAAAGTGAAAATCCCCCTTTTCCCTATGTTAAACCAGCTAAATGGTCCAAAATCCCAAGTCCCAAGAATGGGGTTTTAGCAAGAGATAAATTCATAAATGAACATGGCAGAAGGCCCCATGGTTTAATCACTCATACAGATTTAAAAAATTTAAATTTCGGTTTAAATTAACCCCCCTCTTTAAAAGGGTTTTTTTTCCAGAAAAACCCAAACAAGGGGTTCCCCCAAACCGGGAGAAAAAAGGACAACAAACACAAAAAACAAAATAACCATAGTGGGGCTCAAAAAGGGGCCCCTTTAACAACCCAAATTCCCCCTTTCCTACCAGGTGGCACTGCAGAACCCGGAAAAATGGTCATACAGGCCCGGGAGTGAGACCAAACCAAAGAAACTACCGGGGCTAAAGGACCGAATATAAATAGCAAAGGTATGCGTGGTAAAAATGGCTTTGGGCTATCAAACCCAAACCCAATTTTAGATAATTCAATCGAAAACACTCTCAGCTTGAGGAATAATTTCCTTAAATAAATTTTCATGGGCTTGAAAAGTAGAGCCACGGTTCTTTTAAAAGTAAATAAAAAACTTTATGTTTTGTTTTTAAATTTTTCCATTTGGCCCGGGTGAGTTTGACGGAAACCCTCATTGTGACCTCAAAAACTCCTGCTACGTTGAACGGAGACAGGGATTTTCAGTAGTCCAAAAACAAAATTGGGACTGTGTTTTGTATCCGCGGACCCAGGGTTTTTTTACAAGTAGAACTGACGAAATGGGCCCAAAATGGGGGTAGGGGGGGCAACCCGGGGGAAAAAAGTTAAGAAAACTTTTTGAATAGCAGAACATAAAGGGCCCCCGGGGGAAAAAATTACGCCCCCTAGAAAAAACCATGTTCAAACCCGATCGTACATTTGGTGTTAGTCGAGTGCGGGGTTGAATGGGGTCATTTGTTTTTCCCGGGGAAAAATCATCCCAGGGGAGCCATTTCCCCGGGGCAAGGGGTTAGGGGGGGGGTTTAAAATTTGGGGGGCTTAAATTTTTTTTCTTTTATATTTTTCTGAATTTATTTTCTTTGTTGGCGTGGGGGGTTTGGGGTCGGGAAAGGTGGCGGGCCCAAAAATTTTTTTTAATTTTGGTTGTGTTTTCAAAAATTTTTCTTTTTAAAATATTTTTTTTTAAAAACCTTTTTAACTTTGGAAAAAAAGGCAAAAAAAAATTTTGGGTTTTTAAAAAAGGGGTTTTAAAAAATTTTGGTTTTTTTTTGCTCGGGGTTTGGTTAGATTTGTTTTTTTGTATGTTTTTATTTTTAACGTGTTTTTTTGTTTTGGAAATGGTAACGTGGTTTTTTTAGGGTTTTTGGGGGGGGGGGGCTCATAAGGGGTTTTTAATTTTTTTAAAATTTTTTGGTTTTTGGAAAAGGGTATTTTTAAAAAAAGCGGGGTTAAGGGGCGGTGGGGGGGGATGGGGGGGTTTTTTTTCTGGGGGGTTGGTTTGGCCCAGGTAACGGGGGGTTTTAAATTTTATGGGTGCTTTTTTAATATTCCCAAAAATTTCCACAAGTTTTTTTTTAATTTTTGGGGGGGATTCTAGATTGTAATGTTTTTTAAAAATTGGGGGGGTTTTGGGGGGGGTTTTAAAAAAATTTTAAAACCCGGGTTTTGGGGGGTTGATCTTTTTGGGCCCTTACATTGCCTGGAAATGAAAGATAACTATTTTTGGTTTAATTAATAAATCTTTGTGAATATAATTATGTGACCCTGTATTGTTTTTGGTCTTTTTGTTTTTTCCTCTTCCCCATTTGTTTCCAAACCCCGGACTTCTCCACCAATAACGTTTTTAAAACTCACTAAAGCTTATGGCAGTTAAAAAATTTTATTTTTAAATTTATGATACCAATGAAAAAAAAGGGTCATATATCTAGGGGTGTTTTTTTAAAAAAAGTAACTTTTTATTTGGAACACCCCTTTTTAGTTCAATTTAATACTAATTGATTTAACCCTATATATTTTTAAAAAGGGTTTCCCTTCTTTTCGAAAAAGGGCCTCGTACATTTAAAAGATACAAAAGATGGTGTCGCACAAAAATTTGGGTTTTAAAAGCCGCGAAAAAACGCCCGCCCTGCTCCTACCCCCCCCAAAATGAAATTTGTTTCAGAGTGATTTTGGGGAGGCGAGAAAATCTGTTGAATTTCCAAAATTTGCTATGGGAATTTAAGGGTGTAGCGAGTTTTTTTTCCCCTCTGCTGGGGTTGGGGGGGTTTGGCAAAAATTATTAAGCCGACAAAGGCTTCATCTCCTAAAGGCGGAAGGGGGGGGTTCAAAGGAAAAAGGGGGTTTTAATTTGGTTCCCATTTCCAACCCCCCAGGTATTTAAAAATTTTTTAAATTTTCCCGTCAACTTAAATAGGGGCTACAAGGGAAGTAATCATTTTTCGAAGCCCTTTAAAAAAAAAAAGGGGGTTTTAAACCCCACCTTGGACCAACCGATTAAATTTCCCCTTTGGTTTTTTGTCTCGTTTGCCAAACCATAAAAACTTTTTTTTTTTCCCCAGTGTTACTATTTTGGGGTTATTTGCATTTTTACTCCCCCGGGTTGGTTTTTTAAAAAAACCCATACCCCGTGATCGGCTGTCTAGTCTATTGCAAAAAGCCCCCGGACCAAATAAAAACTTTGGTTCGAATCCTTTGGGAGCGTAAAAAAATTGAGCTTTAACATGATACGAAAGGAGGAGGGGGAACTTGGCGGAGGTTTTCATGTGATTTACGGATTGCTCATTTTGTGCTCTCAGGGGGTAATATTAAAACTCACGTTAAGAGTTTTAAAAAAACCCCTAGTTATCATTATTATTTTTAAATTTTTATTATTATTATTATTAGCACCCCGTTTTTTACCCGTTTTGGGTTGTACGCATTACGCTAATGTGTAATGTTAGGGTGAATCCGAACCAGGTGTTGGCCCCCCGGGGGCCCCTTCCCAAAAATTCAAAAAAATTGTGATTAATACACGTCTTGCAGAGGGGGAAAAGGGAAGGGGTTTTGGGAAACCCGATAAATTGGTGCCGGGACCAAGGGGTTGGGAACCCCCGGAAACCCCCGCACAGAAGTCCCCACCCTTTTTCCCGAACCCCCAGGGCACCCCCTAATTCTCAAAGGCAATATTAATGTGATTTAAATTTTCGTTTATTATTTTGGTTAGAATTTAAAACATTATTTATTCCTTACACCCCTCCAAATTACAAATATAAAATTTTTAATTTCCCGGGAAACGAATAGGAATTAGGAAAATATTAAATTTTAGGGTAAGTGAAATTGTTTTAGCTTTGGGAGGGAGAGTAGGGGAAAACCCTGGGAGAAAAAAAAAAGCCTCAGTAAAAACCCAAACCGAATTCGAACCCGATCTTCCCGTCGTGGTTAATCCAGTCTAAAATGGGGAGTGACGGGGTTAACTATGGAAAAACTGATGCGGGTATTATCTACTTAATTTAAACCAAAGGGGGAGGAACGATTTGGAGAGTTAAAAAAAAATCCACCTTCTCTATCGAGGAAAGGGGATGGAAAAACCACCCCAAAATTGTATGAGAGACAAAAACCCCCAAACCCTTTCTATTTAATTTTAAATTTTTTTTAGGTATTAAACGTGTATTTCTGAACCGACTGATTATATTAGCTCACGTTTTTTAAACTAACTCAAATCGATGGGGGCGCGGCAGTTGGCCTAAAAGGCCCTTTGGCCTAAAGGCATTTGGCCTAAAAATGAAAAAAAAGGCTTTTTTCCTTTTTGGGTTTGGCATTTGGCATTTTTGGCCTTTTTTTGGGGTTTGGCCTTTTAAAAGGGCCCTTTTTAAATTAAAAAAAAAAAAAAAAAAAAAAAAAAAAAAAAAAAAAAAAAAAAAAAAAAAAAAAAAAAAAAAAAAAAAAAAAAAAAAAAAAAAAAAAAAAAAAAAAAAAAAAAAAAAAAAAAAAAAAAAAAAAAAAAAAAAAAAAAAAAAAAAAAAAAAAAAAAAAAAAAAAAAAAAAAAAAAAAAAAAAAAAAAAAAAAAAAAAAAAAAAAATTGGCCTAAAGGCTTTGGCCTAAAAGGCGTTTGGCTAAGGCATTTGGCCTAAAGGCGTTTGGCCTAAGGCATTTGCCTAAAAGGCAGTTGGCCTAAATCATTTGGCCTAAATGAATTTAAAACTTCGGTTATCTTCGGAAGTAAAGGTACTGTTAGTTGTTTCTCTGAATTAGATAGACCTGATGCAAGGTAGTTACTTTTTAAAAACATTGACAATTATTTACATCTGATCAGTAGTTACAAAAAATACCTTTTTTATAAGATTTCCGATATTTTTCCTTGTTAATATATCTCACGGTCATAAAGTTAACGAAAAAACAATAAGAAAAACCTTTTCCAGCCGTTTACGCTCGGTAAAATTATATGGTCTTTAAATTTTGGGGATTTTGACAACTTTTCCCAAAGGCAAAAATTTGGGGGGAACCCTTTTTCAAACCCACTTTTTTGTTGAAAATGCGCCCCTTTTTTTTAGGTTGAGGTATTTTTGTATTTTTTTATTTTTTAAATTTTTTTTTTAATGTGAGCTTAATAAATTTTTTCCGTAAATATTACAATGGTAAAAATTTATTATAAACTTAAAAAATGGTTTTGTTTTGTCCTTAACCCATTTTTTTATTGTTTGAATTATTATAACTATTATTATATAAAATTGACAGTTATTTTTTTCAAAACAGTGTAACTTTTTTTATTACGGTGATATTTTACAACATTTTGCCTGATTTTTTTAAAAACCCCCATAATTTTGGTTTTTGGGTTTTCCTTTTAAAAAAAAAAAAGAAAATTTTTGGCTTTTTTTTTTTTTGGGTTAAAAATTGGCCAAAAATTTTAGAAAAAAATTTAAAAAATTTCAAAAGTGGTGGGCCAACTTGGCTAGCTAGCCCGCCACTATTGAAAAAACAAAAAACAAAAATTTTTTTAAGTAATCCCTTTTGTTCCATTTTTGCTCAATGTGCCCAAAATAAATTTGTGCTTAAAATTAGAAAAATTTTTGGACATTTAATGTGGGGGCTAATTGAATTCCCTATTCTAAACTGTAGAAAAATTAGTTTAAGCTGGCCAGCCCCAATTTTTAAAACAATTAACAAAAAACGATTTTACATTCGTTTGTTTTAGTTTTGCTTAATTTTGCCCGAAAATTAATTTTGGGCTGTGAATTTGGCCTTTTAGATAACATTTAATGAAGGCGATCCAACTAGAGCTCAAGGCCCCACATTAACGTTTTCTAGATTTTCTAATTATAGAGACAAATCTCTTTTTTGGGGGAAAAATGAGCACAAACGAAAAACAAAAATTAAAACAAAATTTTGTTCTTGATATTTAAAAATTGGCGGGGCCGTTGTTCAAATTTTTAAGGTTTGGTTAAAGGAGATCAAGTTAGCCCCACATTAATTGTTCTTAGATTTTTAATTTTAAGACAAATGTTCATTTTCGGGCACTATGAGCCCAAATGAAGCACAATGGATTGACCCTTAAATTTAAATTTTGTTATGTTGTTTGTTTTTCAATTGTGGTGGGCTAGCTTGAGCTCAAGTTGGCCCACCACATTAAATATTTTCTAAATTGGCCAGTTTCACAGCAAAAATGTTCATGTTCGGGCCACATATGAGCACAATAGAGACAAACGATTAGACAAAAAAGGTTTTTTCAGCAATGTGGCGGGCCAACTTGAGTTACGTGGCAAACAGGCTAAATCTTCTCTTTCTCTCTTCTCCGTCGCACTCTACAAGAGACTTGAAGGGTGGGTTTAGGCAGCAGTCCTTTCCTCCCTCCATTCCTAATATAGCAAACGACCTTGAAATAAACCATAAAAAAATGCATTGTTCCCCGGAACTTTCCTTTGGTTCTTTTTCAAACCCACTAACATAATTTGTTTTGAGTTTCACAGTTGTTGGCGGGTACCTCTGTCTTGCTTCATCCTTTGCTTTATAAGATTAAATAATGTTTTGTTTTATAGTAAAAAATTTTTAGTGATATCTAATTTTTTTAAATTTATTATTTCATCCATTTTTGAAAGAAAGTTTTTTACTTTAAAATAATGAATGGGGGGACAAAAATTTTGCATACCGGCCCCCAAATTTTCCCCGTTTTCTTAAGGTAATTTTTCCTAAATTGGTTTCCCTTTTTCCACGAAAAACGAGGGAAATTCTCTAATTTTATTTTCCTAAATCCCTCCTTTTTTAATTTGGCTTTTAAAATGTGGAAAGCATTGCTGGGTGAAGATACAATAAAAAAACAACATACTAGAGCTTCTCTATTTCTTAAAAAACATTTTTAGACAGTGAAAATACAATATTAAAATTTTAAACAAATGTACATTTTTGTTTTAATTTTTAATTTTACATTTAAACTTTTTTTAAAAATTTTTAAGATAAAAATTATACTTACTTATATTTTTTTTAAAAAATAATATAAAATGAAGACCCCTTTAACACCTGGCTAAAAAAAGTATTCTTTATTAACATTATTTTTAAAATAATAAAAACCTTTTTAAAAAAAGGGTTTTTTTAAAACTAAAAGTTTTTTCCCCTTTTAAATTTAAAATTAAAAGCTAATGGATATACTTTTGATTTTTTACGGGGGACAAAAAGGGGGGCCCCATTATAAGTTCAAAAAAAAACCATTTTAAAAACTATCAAAATTTTATAAATTAATTATATCTTTGATAAAATGACCTCCCCACTAACCCCGTTTACTTAGAAAAAAGTGGCGAAACTCAATGGGTTGGATTTAAAAAGGGCACCTTCCCCAAAAACCCTAATAATTTCAATCCCAAAAAATTAAATTTTTACTTTAAATAAAACATTAGACACAAAAGATGAGTCGTATAAAATGGGTCCTTTTAAGATTTGGGGGTTTAAGCCCTTTATATTCAAAACACAACATATTAAAAGTGTTTCTTATATTTCTCATTTGAAAAAAGCACAACCATGTGGGCTTCCATAATTGTATACAAGAAAATGTATTTTCTAGTAGCCCCCATTCTGGAAATTTAAGTTCGTTTTATTTTTTAAAGTTTTTCTTAACAAAAAGATAGGGGTTTATTACACCAAAGGACCTCGCTTATAGAGACTTCACTCGACCCCCCCCAAATTTCGGTTAAAATTAATACTAAAGTACTTGAACGGGACAAAGTTTCCAGAGGTGTTTTTCCCAAACCATTAACATATATTGATTTAGACCGGGGGTTTCCCTCACATTTTGGGGAACCGAAGGAGCCTTTGTCCCAGAAAAAAAAATTTGAATGGCCGAACTCCCCTAAAAATATTTACACTAGTTTTATGATCTTTCCCAATAAATAAATTTAAACTACAAGTTTTTTTAATTTAATACATGAATAAATATAAAAAAAGGGAATACATTTCCCACCCCGATTTTCCGCTTTTAACTAAAAAAAACAATTTTATTTTTTTGGAGTGCGATGACTTATGGGGGCCCCCGGGTAGTTACAGCGTTAATACCAACTTTACCATTTTTTTTATTTTGTGTACGGAGGTGAAAATTTTTTTTATACGTAAATTTTGAATTATTTTGCAAACCCCCCCCAAAATAAACCGTACTAAATGTTAAATTTCAATAAAAAGCCCGACACTTTATCTCAGTTGGAAAACGTGTTTTTTTTAAAACTGAGTTTAAGGGGGTCCCGGGTTCGTTTCCCGGGGAAATGTCCCGAAAAACGTAATAAATTGGGTTTTGACTGTGCTTTTCCCCTTTAAAAAATGAGGGAATTTAAATGTGGGGGGCGGGGATGTTGTATTTGTTCAGTTTTAAAATTTTTTTTGTCAGACCTGAGGAAATAATCTACATTTACGGTGTGGCTGTACTAGTTTTATATCAAAGTGTCACTATTGAGCGTGAACTGGGAAAGGGGGAAAGGGTTTGTTTGGGGGGGGGGTATTCCCCAAAATTTTTTTTCCCCCCAAATCGAAAGGTGCTTCCTCCAGGTTTGTTAAACTTCCCTCTGATATACTTGAAAATTTTAAGCTGAAAGTTGGGTTTTCATCAAACTTCAAAAAGATTCTAAAAAATTTTATTAAAAATTTCTAAATGCTTAAGGGGGACCCCAAAATAAACTTTTTTGTGGCATTCCCTTTTCAAATATTTTTCCACCTTTGGCTTGGGCAAAACACCTAAAAACTCCTTAAAAATAGGGGTTTTTAAAAAAACTACCTCGCCCAAAAAATAAAAAAGCTTGCCGATACTTTTTTGATAGTCATTACAAAAAGTTTTTTTTCCCCCTTTTGACTTACTAAACCCGGTTTGAGTTGGGGACCATACATCAAATTTTCCCTAATGAACCCGGAATGGGAATGTTCATTTTAGGTTGAATGTCCTTAAAATTTGGGTATATTGGAGTGGGGTACCATTTTAGGGAAAAATACCTTTTACACCCGGGTGGGATTTGAATTTTAATCTTTTAGGAGGACAACTTAAATTTCCAAATTTAGGGGGGGGGTGGGGGGGGTATAGGGGGAGGACACACCAAAAATTATCTCCAACTTTTTTAGGGGGGCATATATTATTACCAAATTATTTAACAATTTTAAAAGTAGCTGAATTAATTTTTTCCCCTTTTAAAAATATAGTTTGCACCCCTCAATTTTAACATTAAAAAAAAATTCAAAATTTTTTACTATACTTTCAAATTTGGTTTTTTGAATAGGCCTACTTTCAAAAGGGGTTTTTAAAAATTTTTTAATTGAAAAGGTTTAAAACATAATTTTAAGGGGAACACTTACCTCACCAAATTTCCTTTAAATTTTTTCATTAACTTGCGTACTATATACATTTGTTCATGTACTTCAATTTTAAAATATGTTCTTGTACAAAACTATTTATGTGTGTAAACAGCCCCGTTTATTTATTAAATTTAGAAAAAAATTTTTCTAAAGTATGTTTTAAGATGGCACGGATATCATAAATACTTATATCCACCTTGCATGGGGAGATTTCTCTTCCAGACTACTGTCCACATTAATGAAGCAAGATTCGATTTGGATAATAAGGTTATAAAATGCATATGTGAAATCTTGCAGTTAAGTAAACTATTTAAACAAATAATAAATTCACTATAGAAGGGGACTTTTCCATAAAGTAAAACTAATTGGGGTGACATGTTTACCCGCCATGAAATCACTTACTATTTGTTTCGTAAATCTAATACAATGCCTAGATTCACGAGAGTGATATATTTTCCCCTTGGATAACATTTTCGGAGACATCACAAATAAGGGCGATTTTAATTTGCTTTTTTAAGGAAATTACAGCAGTTAGGGCTGAAGGTCTTGTTCATATTCATTAGGTGAAAAAATGTTCTGAGCAAATAAAATATGAATCATGATTTCCCCTCTCGTTCAGAAGGGAATACATCTTCATCTGACATCAGAATCTTTTAGGGAAGTCATGGTGTATAACACCATATCTCTTAGATTACTTTTATTGCATACGGCAACGATACAACGCTTACCCGGCATTTTCTTAGTATCGGTATGACACTTTTCGTAACCCTTCACGCATAAATAATAAGAAAGCTTACAATAAACATACAAACATTTACTATTCACATTGACTTTGGAAGCATACTTGACATAAATAAGAAGTTAGTAACGAGCGCACCCGCCTCGGTGGCGTAGATAGCTAACGCGTTTAGTCGTGTTGAGCTCAACTGCTGAGGATGGGGAGATCGAGGTTTGAATCTCGGTCGGGTGAACTGGGGAGTGGTTTTCCTCAATGGTTTTCCACTCTCCCTCCACGCAAATGCGGGTTCACTTCCACTAATTCAACCTTCCCAATTCCTAATCCATTAGCGTAATTAGTACTTAGGCGTATAAACCCGAACGGGTAGTAAGACGTGGTGCTGAATAATAATTTAAAAAAAGTGTTGCACTACAAGTCACATGATCTGAACAGAAGCAAGCTTGGCTAGTTCACGAGCAGACGTTACAGCAGCGCTGCGTGTTAGGGGTAGAGCTGAGTGCTGGCCGGTAAAGTGGAACGAGCCTTCCCTACAACTCTAGTAGCCTTAGTATAAGGAAGGACCCATCAAGATGACCAAATAAACCTTAAAATTTGAAATTTCTCAGTGAGTTGAGTAATTGCAGGAGGAAGGGGAGCTTGGAGGTCTAACATTTTCAAAAACTAATATATTTTAAATTACTTCTCTGTATTGTAAAGAATTTAAATGTATTAATTAGGTACGGGAAACAATACAAATAATGACATTACATAATAATAATAATAATAATAATAATAATAATAATAAATAATTATTATTATATTATTATTATTATATTATTATTATTATTATTATTTAAAATTGCATTCTGAGAGAATAGTGGTGATGGAGTATAATAGAGAAAAAAACTTTTTGAGATTAGGAAAAAAATAAAATTTTGACAGATAAATAAAGATAAATCAAATCCCAGATAGCCAAAATAACGTTAGACTCTAAATTTCTCAAAGTGGGTTGGGAATAAGGAATCCAAAATCTACAAAATTAATAGAAACTACTACATCTCAGTGCAGTGTCGTTAAAAATTGAATTTTGGCATGCCCGTAAATGCACCACTCCAAATAACTAATAATCTGAGCATTTTAAAATGTAACTCCATGAAATCAAGGGAGGGGCGGGGGGAGTTATAAAAAACCTTTTATCTATAGTTTAAAATCGAAATTTGGCTGGCAGGTAGAAGAACAACTAAAAGATAAAGAAAGTATTCTTAAAACTATGTGTTTAAATGGGAGTTAGAGAAATTATGATTGGGAGGAGAAGGGAAAATTTTCAAAAACCAATAGAAACAATTACTAACAGAACAATTTATTTGATAAGCTGAGGTGCTTAGTACTAGAGTGATTCTTTCAAATTAATTCATGTTAGTTAGTAAATTTAAACTATTTCTTTTGGTGTTCATTTCAACAATGTCTCTGCGTAAGCGAGCAAATATTGATGCAAAGACTGCATATATATATATAAAATAGATATTATATATATATTTAATAAAATAGATTTTACTTCTTATATGTAGTAGTTAATTTGTGGCTTCATCAACATACAAAGTTTCTCGCCTCATACGTGTCTGAAATTGTATTTTTGGTAGTTTTAGATCAGGGTTTCTTAAACTGCGAGGCGCGAAGGGATTTCAGATGAGGTGTGAACCAATTTCTCACTTCTTTCGACTTGCCTAAATTATGATTGACTAAAAAATTAATATTCTGTTTGGCCTATGAAGCAATAAAATTAATTAATATCTTACAAAACCTTACTATTTTTATAAACTTCTACATAAGCTCTTATCAGAAAATAATTAAATCAATTAAATAATAAATGTCTCATTTTTGTATTTTAACGTAAAAAATGTTATTTTATTCTAAGAATAAGAGTCTTAACAATTAATTTTATGTTCATATAAGGCTCAAGAGTATAGAGTTTGAGAAAACCTGGTTTAGATGATTTGCTAAAAATAAGATAATTTACCCAACTTAAATGTGAGCGAAGCCGTGGGCAAACTCGAGTAAGTTAATATGATTATTAAAAAAATGAATGATTGATTAATTATTTAGCAAAATTAATAAACAAATATACTTAGAAAGACTGATAAAATATACTTTGGCACTTAAAAAAAATATATTCAAAATTCAAAATAAAAAAAAATATTAAAATGGTTGTGACCACATGTATTGCTAATTAATAAAAAACGGACGGTACAAAACTTTTTATTTCTGGTACAAAACGGTACAAAAATTAAATTATTATTAGCCCCACGTCTTACTACCCGTTCGGGTTATGCACTTACGCTAATGTGTAATGGTAGGGTGATTGTGAGATGAAATGAAGGACCTACAGTTTAACGTGGAATCCGAACCACGGTGGTGGCCTGGCACTCCCACATTAACAAGATGGTTGTCAAAAATTAGAACAAACCCTTGGCAATGTAAAAAGTTCAACATACAAAAGTGGACAAACAGTATAATGGACGTGCTGCTATACCTTTGGAAGTAGTAAATTTAGAAAAGACATATATTTTGAAACGGTAGTATATACTATTTAAATAAACACTACACACCTCGCCATCTATTAGCATCACTACAAATCTAACGAATGTTTCCGAAGACAGCAAAACATATTTTAATAAATGGTCTAATAATTAACTTTACAAAAAGTCGTTTGGCCTAAAAGGCTTTTGGGCTAAAATGGGCGTTTGGCCTAAAGTCATTTGGCCTAAAAGGCATTTGGCTAAAAGGCATTTGGCCTAAAAGGCATTTGGCCAAAAAGGGCATTTGGCCTAAAGGCATTTGGCCTAAAGGCGTTTAGCCTACACTTTAGGCCAAATGCCTTTTAGGCCAAATGACGGGTACCCAAATCGATAACAGACCCAACATCCAGCCCCGGCCGTTAATTTATCACTGTAAAAGAAAAAACCCCACATTTCACCAATGAAAATTTGTTTCAACCATGCCAGGAATCAAACCTTGGACCTTTAAATCAGTAAAGACACATGCTACTGATTGATGTAAAGTGTGGGACAACCTTCTTATTGATGACAACAAAGTGACATTCGAGTCTAACGACTGGTTTTCTCAGCCTTTTACCCACTAATGCGGTAACATTGCTTCTAAGATAGCCCTATATCTCTAAGACCCGAACAGTCATGCAGTATACGGCGTCCGTCTCATAATGACTGGATCGCTTGTAAAAGGATGTCAAGGCTCTAATTTAGACCTTCCGCACGGGTTTGTTTTACACATGTTATTCATCCAAACTCTCTCCAAGCTAATGTTGCTCACTTAATCTAAAGTCACGCTCCAAACATGGAAACCAACAACATAAAAAATATTAACCAAGTAAAATACTAGAATCCCAAATGGAACATTTATGTAACTAAAAATCTTGTAGGATCATAAAAAGTAAAATTACATCATTTTATTTTAGGGATATTTTGATTAAACAGTAAAAAAAAATAGCCATACAGGAATTTAATCTTCATGCCTTTTATAGTTTATCTCCATCCACGCCCGAATGTTATTATTAGTTTAAATCCTTTTTTCAATTGAGGAAACCCGTTTTGGTGGTAAAATGGCCTAAGGCGTCATACTCTCAACAGACATATTGCCGATGATGGTGAATCGGGGGTTTAAAGCCCGGTCGGGTATACTGCGGGTGCTTTTCCCAAATGTTTTTCCACCATCCTCCAACACAAATGTGAGTAGAATTCCTCTAAAATTGCCTCCCCATTACCCCAAACCCCACGTTTGTGGAGATCGCGATAATTCGCGAATGTTATATATGGCATTTTTTCTTTCAGATGTTCAATTTCAGGTTTCCCTGGGTTGCAAATATATGCTAGAATTGTCGCGATAATTCGCGAAATCGGGGTTTTAGCGCGATATTCGCGATTTTAAACGATGTCCGCGATAATCCCATTTAGTCGCGATTTTCGGGATTCGCGCTAATATTTTGGGATATTGAAAAATACATTTTTGTGTAATAATTTTTTCTTTGTGACTTGTTTCATACTTTTCCCGGGCCCGCTGCCCCTAAATCTTACTTTTTTAATAATTGACAGCACATTTTTTTGCGGACTAGTGTTTTTACTGTTTTGTCCAAACAAAATGTAATTTTTGGGTTTTTCACTTTAATATGTTTAGTTTACCTGTTTCAAACATTGTCTGGAATCTAGTTTTTAACCCAACAAAGTCACCCTTTAAACAAGAAGTTTGGTAAAAACCACTTTTTAACGCTTTTGTCTTCATTCAATAAATTCGTCGCAAAAATAGGATTTTTGAATTCCCGCTTATTCACCGCTTTGGGAAACTTAAAAAGAAATTGGGCTTTTTTATTCACCCTAAAACAGGGCTCGCTCATTCTACTAGTACATATTAAAAAACCCGAAAAAGAAAGAGACAGGTCAAAAAAAAAAAATTTTAGCAGATCCAAAATTGTTTTTAAGGTTAAAAAAGTAAAATGGCAAAATTTACACTATCAAAATTTTTAGAGAAAAAAAGCGAGTAAAGTCTAAGGTCTTTTAACATGGTTTGTTGGGTTTTTAACATTATTAAATTATACTCCTTAAATAAAAGGATGGAACTCCGCAAAGACTTTTCACTCCTTGTTTAAAAATGGGGATATCAAAACAGTAATAATTAAAAACGAAATAAAATAAACACAAACCTGAACAAAAATTGCCTATAAACCCCCACGTAACACTTTTTTTTCTCCGTTTTAAATTTTAAATTTTTTTTTATTGTTTTTTGTTATTTTTATTATTATTTGTTTTTTATTATTATTAATTTATTTTATTATTAATTTTTTATTTTTTTTTATTTGCACCGCTCTTACCCCGTTCGGGGTTTTAAAAGTTACGCTAAGTGTAATGGTAGGGGGGGTTGTAATAAATGAAGGGCCTACAGTTTTACGTGGAATCCGAACCACGGGGGAGGCCGGCATTCCCCCCCATTCACAAGATGCTTGCAGAGGTGGAGGAAGGGTTTTTAATCAATAAACAGTGCCCCGGGCTGAGGATGAACCCCGGACCCAACACAGAACCGACACCTTACCCCAGACCACCAATCACCCAATTTTTTAATTTTTTTTTTTTTAAAGAATTTAATCCTCATATGTTTTTGGCCAATAAAAAATATTGATATTGGGTCCACAGGGGGCAAAACTTTGTATTAAAATTTCGACTTCCTGTTATATCTTTTGGCCTTTTATTAGGTGTTGCACATCTTATGGTTATCGCATTGCTATTAAATTCCTCGTTTATAAACTTATACCAATAAAAAAGTAAATATTGACCTATGAGTAAAAAATTATATCGATAGATCATTGCTGTAAAAACATGTCCCCTAAGAAGTTAAAGGAAAAAGAATATTCACTTAATGAGCGACCCACTTCTTAATTATTTACTTACTCTTTTGTATTATAGAATTATTGTGTTAATCTTAAATAGTATTTCTGTTCAACTAAAACTCACAAAATTGTATTAATATATTTACTAATATCTCAGAAATTATTGATTTTATAAAAATATATTTCAATTTTTAATAACACTACAACTTTGCAATGATAAGTTATTTCGTATCTAAAATAGTTTGCGGAGATACGGAAATTTCCGATTCTGTAAAATATCCTAAAAGTCATTTTCATGGGAAAAATGAAAATAGCCATTTTATTTATTACCTTATTCAACGCCTAAATACAAATTTTAATCAAAATCATTAGAGCCGATTTTGAGTAAAACTATCATTTCTCTTTTCGCCCTTGATCAAACTACTCTTAATTTTAGAGTTAAACAGACACGCATACAAACGGCATTGCCAAAATATTTTTTTTAGGATTAGAGAGGTATTGAAAAGTTGACATCCGTCAACATCTCATAGAGATTTTTTTTTACGGCCACGATACTTTCCGTTTGGTGTTTGAAAAGTTAAAATATATATATATATATTTTTTCTAATAGCTTGAAAAATATTGGTTTCATAAAAGTATGTTTCAAATAAAAGATTTTTTATTGGAAATAGATATGAAATTACTTATCATGGAAAATATGAATATCTCGAAAAGCTACGGAGATATGATACAAAATGAGAATTTACGCATCAGACCGAAACCCTTAAATTCATTTTGACAAAAAATTGAAAGTATAAATTTTTTTATAAAATTTAGAAATGTTTAGAAATGAGATTTAATCAAGATCGTTAGAGCCAATTTTGATTAAATATATTTTTTCTCTTTTCGCCCTGCAGTAAACTACTCATAATTTTAGAGTTGGATATCCAATTCCAAAAAAACCTCAGGGCAACCTTATGAATACCCTAGATAACAAGTTTAGCCCAATCGGTAAAATGGTTTAGGCTCTAGTCCGAGGTACAGACAGAAATTCAAAAACCACTTTTTCGAATTGGGAAGGGGTTGGGGTTATTAAACCTCGAAACTCATCAAAATCTCGATTTCGATTTTTTTGACGATAACAATAAACTATCTACTTGTAGGACAGCGAGAAATAAAAATAGATACAAATTTAAACATGTTAAACATAAAAGCATTGTACTGGTTTTATCTAATTAGTCCACTATCTATTCTAGGGTAATTCTTTATAACATTATATTAACTTATTTTATAGCTATAATTATCGTTATATGGATGTATTATATTTTAATGGTGCAAAAAATGGTAATTATATCTTAACAAACGTGATATCTATGTTGGTAAAAATGCGTTTGCAAGGAAATCAATTATTTTTAATTTGCAACCATTTGTAAAAACAATGGAATCTCGTTGTTTTTTAAAGATTCCTCCACAAAACTTACAATTAAACAGTAGTTTCCCTATTTTATGAATAAAGTTTAGATAACATATTAAATGTAAAAAGAACAATATTATTGCAAAACTATAATATAGCAAGTCATTCTTGCGCCAAGCCCTTCTATTCAATCTTATTTGTGAAAGCATGACTTTTTTCACTCCATTTTCCGCAGCTCAAAACACAGTTATTTTTAATTTTTGATATGAACGCTGCTTGTTTTTTGTTTATATTTTGGGAGAGGTTGATAAAGCCCACTCAATCCAAGCTCACCAAGCTTCTGTACTGTTCATTAATTTTTCAATAGTTTCGTTTCGGCAAGAAGAGCCCAACCCCCGTGGGAAAGGGATGCGTCAGCTAGTATTTGGGCTCTGGCGAGAATTAAGGGTGAGTTTTATGCATGTGAAATTGGGGTAGGGCTGTAGCTAGACTAACACAAAGCAAAGTGCTAAAAATCCACCAAAGGATGCTATTATTAAAGCATATCAATATTTCAAACGAAAGTCAAGATTATGTGGTACATAATATTAAAAGTCTATAAGTTTTGTGTTCAGATCACGTTTTAAGTCAGTACAAGGTTCAAACCTTCGTATTAATATTTCTAATTCCAGTTTTAAAATTTTGACATTCTATTAGGGTTGCACATCTGATGGTTATCGCATGTCTATTAAATTCCTAATTTAAATATTTCTACCAATAAAATAGGTAAATATTGACTATTAAGTCTACAATGATAGAGATAGATCATTTATGTACAAACTTTTCCCATAAGAGGTTAAAGAAAAGAGAGCATCAAATTTTTGAGAGACGTACTTATTTAATTACGCTATGGCATTAGATAATTATTAGTTTAAGCTTAAGTGATATCTCTGCAACTAAAGCTAACAAAATTATATTAATATATAGGCCAATATCTCAGAAATTATTAGTTTTATAAAAATATATTTCAAATAAAAGCTTTTAATTTTTAATAGCATTACAATTTTGTAATGATAAGTTATTTAGTATATCAAATAGTTGCAGAGATATGGTAATTTCCGTTTCTGTAAGTTAACTTAAAGTTCATTTTAATGGGAAATTGAAAATAGCTATTTTTTTATAATCTTAATCAACGCCTGGGTACGAATTTTAATTAAAACCTTTAGAGCTGATTTTGAGAAAATCTAATTTTTCTCTATTCGCCCTTAAATAACCTACTCTTAATTTTAGGGTAAGATAGACACACAGACAGACGTCAATGCAAAAAACACTTTTTGGGGCGCGGGGTGTCATGAAACTCAACATCCATCAACATCTCAGGTTAGATTTTTTTTACGGTCGCAATACCTGACCTAGGTTAAAAAATATGTATATTTGAGTATAGCTTGATATTATTGATTTTATAAAAATATTTTTCAATTATAATATTTGTATTATAAATATACATACATATTTGCAATGATAATTTAATATCTAAATTTTACGGAGATATGATAAAACAAACTAGAATTTACGCATCAACCGGAACCCTAAAAGGCATTTTGATAAAAAATTGAGAGTAGCCATTTTGTTTAAAATATTAATCAAAGCTTAGAAATTAAATTTTATCAAAATCGTTAGAGCCAATTTTGTTAACATCGATTTTTTATCTTTTTGCACTTAATGAAACTACCTTTAATTTTAGGGTTAGAAATCCAATTACAAAAATCCCTCGGGCAACCCTATGAAAATCCTAGATACCAAGCTTAGCCCAACCGGTAAAATAGTTTAGGCTCTAGCCCGAGGTACGGACAAACAAATAGACAGAGAGACGGCATTGCGAAATCCACTTTTTTCTTATTCTGGGGTCATGAAACGTCGACATTCATCAAAATTTTGATTTCGATTTTTTTATGATCACAGTACTTTATTTACCGGTAAGTTAGCGCGAAAGTAATAAACACATTGCTTATTTACGATAAATTATTTTAGTAGATAAAAATCAATACTAAACAATGTATTGTTTTAATTGTTTGATAATATATTTGTTTAATTATTATATCTACGTACTCGTAAATATTTCCATTTCATAAATAACAAATTTATGACTAAATTTATAAAAATAGATTTAGTATCGAATATTTATTAATTTACAATTTCATATGTTACGCACAATAAATATTATTCCATTTAAAATATATTTTGTAAAAAAAAATCCATGGCTTCAGCATGAAATTTAACTATACTGACTGAGTTGTCGCCATCTGTTGACGAAGATAGTGTCAATTTTTGCGGTAAGAGGGTGTAATTTGGTCAGCACAACAAAACCTCCGGCCATTACTCTCAGTTTTCTAGATCGGAGCTTCTGTTTACTGTATTTAATCAAGTAGCTCCTCATTTGTCCCCACGAGGGTGAGTTTACCCTGTTCCAGACCCAATGCTTCCCAAAATAATCTGGAGGCGCCGAGGATTGAACACGTTATCTTTGGATCGGTAATCAGAAATCTGATCATTAGACCACAGAGGTGTTCTAAGCATTGGTAAAACATTTTATATTATTTGTTCATCCTTGAATATAAACTTTTAATAAATTACTTAGCCTTAAACCTAATAAGTATTTAATATTATAAACAAGTTGGTATAACCCGTTCTTTGCTCGAGGAATCTATAAAGTATCTTTGTTATTTTAGTGTTTAAAATTAACCACAAGAAAAAGTAATCAAATCTTAATCTATATTTAAATATTAATCATTTATTGGTTTAAATTATGTTACAAAACGTGAAATTAGTGAAAATAGAAATATAATCTGAACGTGTTTTAAAATCTTACATTTCTTTTGAAGATTAAGTTACAACTTCTTTATACACAATACTTTGAACTCCAACCTGTTGGTGCTAGTAAAAAAGAAAAGAAAAAAGAAAAAAAGAAGAGTGACATAAAATAAATGGTTGTTAAAGGGTTGAGACACAATTAAAGTTACAACGTAACAGTTTACCGTATTAAAAGAATTATACATTTTCAACTTTCGCGTCCTAATCTTGGACCCCCCTCCCGCCCCCTCATTCAATTGTTGTTTTTTGGGCTTTTATAGATAAAAGAAACATAAGACCAATCAAAATTCCAAAATTTTAAATTTCTATTATGTTTATAGGTTTTCTAATAACTCATGTGGACAGACAAATATCAAAACTATATCAAATTATGATTTTTTACATTTTTTATAATTTACTTTTCTACAATTTCAAGATAACCATGACAACCCAAATCAAATATAGCTATTAATAAATATTCAAAAATAATTTTTGAAACCAAACATCAATCAACACATAAGTTGAGTGCATAAACTAACGCAATACAAAGAAAACTCAATATTTATCTAATAATTACAAAAATATATTGTAAAAAATAGAATTAGAGTTTAACAAAGAGCAAAAATGAAATAATAGGCTGTTAAAATGATAAATTGGTCCCAGCATTACCTGCAACATTTATTTTCTACTACTAAAAAAAGTTGTTTTGTATAATGGATTGTTAAATTCTAAGCCCCATATTTCTTGGATTCAATTTTTTTAATTTGAAATTTGTATTATTATTTGTTGTTGTCTTTATACCTAAATGATTAAAATATTTCAATTTCTATTTCATTCTATTATTTTAGGAATTTTTTTAATAGTGATTATGAAGATATCGTAGTTTAAATCTTGGTGGGGTACTATAGGTGATTTTCCTTAATGATTTTTCACTCTCCATGCAAATATGGGTACATTTCCTCTATAGTCAAGTCTTCCTAATCCTTAACTGGATAACATTTTACCGTAATTAGTATTTAAGTGTAATCCCGAATGGTAAAAGAACAAATAGTTTAAAAATAACTGAGGTGCCCATCTCAATCATCCCCAAGTTCCTTTTCATTTTCTTGATCATTGAAGTTACATAGTTATCAAAAAAAATGTATGTAGGATTTTATTTTATCATTTCTTTGTCTTTTCTGGAGTTTATTCTATCCTTTTAATTGAAGAATTCATCAATTGTCAGAATATTAATGTGAATTTAAAACAACCAACACAAAATATAATCTCTCTTTGGATATTAGATTGAAAGGTATCCTGAAATTACTCTTTGGATTACAGTTTATTTGGCGCTCAAGTAAGACAAAAAAATATCTACATTCAGTATGAGAATACAACATTGATCAAAGGGTTTTAAATAAATATATTGAAAAATATCGATTTTATTGTATTTTGAAAAGAAAACATTATGTATCTTATGTGTTAACTGTATGTCTAAGCTACCAGCGAGATTTCAGAGCAATCGGTGTGGATTTTGATTATATAAGAAACATACAGACACCAACTCATTTATTTATATAATTTTAATGAGTAACTTGCATAAAATTATCTATATATATATATAATTATCTATATATAATATTATGTATATTATATTAATTATCTATGTATATGTATTATGTATATATATATATATGTATTAATATATGTATATATATAATATTATAATGTATATATATGTATTATATATATTATATATAAATGCATATATATGTATTTTATATATATGTAACGTACATCCAAACAATGGGAGAGAATTGTATGCGTGTTACAGTATTTATTATATGTAAAAAAAAATGTATACGTGTATGTAAACCATACAAAAAATTTAGTTGAGGTATTTAACGTGCAATTTTTGAACCGATGATTACATCAGCATACGACTTATAAACTAACTTAAAACATGAACCGACACAACATCCAGCCCCCGGCCGTTAATTCATCACTGTGAAAGGGTTTGTCTATATTTCACCAACATACATTTTTTAACCCATGCCAGAAATTGTGATTATGACCTTTTAATTCAGCATACATAAAACGTTACCGACTGAGCTAAGGTGTTGGAGGAAACGAATAAACAAACATAAATATATAATAGTTATTATAATTATTGTCAGTGTCGGTAGCGGTAGACTACGCCAATCCTGTCACCCTATTGATGCTACTTATTTAATATATATAAATATAAAACCACTACCAACGCTGACACAAATGTCATTCCCTTTCGATTTCCGATTCACACATGGGTGTAGAGGAGGTGATAAATATTTTATCAATGTGGTTTCTCATCTCTTCCCTGTGCGATTGTTGACAGATTTACCTACAAGACATATTCTTCGTCTTCTTACCTTGGAATATATAGTCCTTTCTACTAAATATACACTATAGTGTTGGTTATTCATTCATAAACGCAATATTATAGATCACATGGTTCATTCTGAGCTATACTTTGAAATAATGCAAAGAGTGCTAAAAAATATTATGAATATGTTCCAAATAAAAGATTGTTAAGGATTTTCTAGATAATTGATCATTTATTTACCTAAGGAATGCTTTTGAGTCTAAATATTATTTAATAGTCATAAAACAGAATTAATATATACAATCTAATCGGTTTAATTAATCAACAAAATAATTTTGGTTGATTTTTAAAATCCAGCAAGACTAATCTAACAGAAATTTATCATCTGAAAAAAGCTGGATATTAAATTAATGGTCGAACGCATACATGAGTAATAATAGTTTTAATAGATAAAGGAGATGAATATAGTATGTTTAAAATAAAAATGCATAAACTAGTTTAATTATATCATGTTGTAAAATACTTTGAATGTATTGTAAACTGCTTCGCTGGCCGCATGATCTTAAAGGCCTCACTTTAATTATTGACTATACTGACAATGACAAAGATATCACGCAGGTGTCCCAGGAGGGGTTTTTCCTCAATTATTTCCACCCACCTTCCCTAATTACCTCCACGCAAATGAGGTACACTCCTCAAAATTCAATCTTCCTCATCCCTAACACTTAGCTTAATCAGTAAATGTGAGTACAACCTGATAAGGTAATAAGACGCAATTGTTTAAAAAAAGTTTATTTTATTCCAACTGTATTACTCTGTGGCATTAGGAACGCGAAAGTTCATTGCCACACTTACAAAAGTACGCCATTTATCCCTATTTTGAGCTAGTTCTGTCCATTCCGCCTCATTATAAACCTATCTCTACATAAACAAGTTCTATTCAGTCACCCTAATTACACCCTATCCCTACCTTGAGCTAGTTCTAATCCAGTCCTCCTTATTACACCCTATCTCTATCTTGAACTAATTCTATCCAGGTCCCTTCCCCCCACAAAAACCAAAAACCACTAATTTAAAGCTATTTCCCATCCAGCCCCCCAAATTACACCCTATCTTTTTTTTCAGGTCCATTAAAATGTGTCCTCCAAACTTTGTCTAGGTTTGCCAGTAAATACCCTGAATATGGTTCAGATTTTTCCATTCACGCTGTATGTCCGCCCACTGTAATCTACGAGACTTTATTGCCCTAAAAAAAAAATACCTTTGATGATTTTCCCTGGGTTTTTCCCCGCCTTGACGGGGGAATGTTCAACCATCAAGCAAGATTTCATGAAATACGAAGAAAAAGGAACCAACAATTATTCTTGGTTGTTTTAAGTAGGGAGATTAATATTTTTCCTTGACAGTGCATGTTCTTATCTTTTTTTTAAGTATTTTTTAAAAAATTAAAAAAAAAAATTTTTTTTAAAATTAATTAAATATTTTGGCAAAAAAAATTTAACCCCCAACAAACTTTTTTGCAAAAAGGGGGAATTTTGGGCCTAAAAAAAAAAAACTAAAAACTTTTTTAATTTTTTTAAAAATTAAAAAAATCCCCCTGAGAAAAGTGGGGGGGGAAACAAGAAAAGTTCCTGAAAATTTTCATACCCCAAAGGAGATATTTAATGACCACCCCTAAAAGAAAAAGGGCACCAAAAAGCATCTGGGTGAAAATTTATATTTTGTGTGTGTGTGTTTAATGCTGGTAGTTTCCGGTGTCATTTTACGTTCATTTATTTTTTGGGGAGGGGGGCATGCTTAAAAATTAGTTGGTTTTAAGGTAAGAAACCCACTTTTAAAAAAGATACAAACTTTTGATTCTTTTTAAAATTTTACTATTAGTATTATTAATTTTAATGGGAAATTTTGTGTATCTGATAAAATGAAAAGTGAAATTTTTTCAGATCTCATGATTTGGCACATTAATATAGGAAAACTGATCAATTATAAATTTTTTAATCATAAAAAAGTTTCCCCTTTTAAATTTAAATCAACTGAAACTTTTTTTTAAACAAATTTTTCAAAGCAACCTTTCATACACTAAAGAACAAAACCCCTTTTACACTTTTGGCCCCTTTAAAATGTTAGGGTTTTAACTATGGGATGGGTTTTTGAAATAAATGAAATTAGTTTGATCATTTTTTAATTTAAGGGGTTTTTTAAAGGGCCTGATTTTTAAGACGGCCTTTTTGGGGTAAATTTTACTGGGCTTTTTAAATTTTTTAAAAGGTAAAATTATAATTTGGGGCCAAAACAAAATAACCTTTGCTATATTTTGCGGTCAATATTTTTTTTGGGTTTTCCCTTTATATAGCTGATTCCACTTCCCTTTTTACATGCTGCGTAAATTTCGCTTCATTTCGAGAAAAGTCATTAAAAATTTTGTTTATTTAAAAATAGTTTTTAAGTTTTTCCCCTGAAAAATCAAAGGGTTGTTTTTTATTTTATTTTAATTAAAAGTTACGTAAAAGTTAATGGGCTGTATCAAACCCCGGCATTGTTTTTTTGGTGGTTTTAAATTTAAATTTTTCATTAATAATGCAAAAGAATTTTATTTTGTGTTTGTTTTAGCTTTGAATCTTCAGCCAGTGGTCTAGGCTTTAGTCTACATTGTTCGGGGGTTGTCACGACTGGGGGGAATTTTAAAAGGGAAGGGTTTGGGGTTCGAAATCACCCGGGGACACTTGGAGTATTTTATTTTCAAATTTAAAGTGCATTTCCGGCAAAAAAAAAGTTCCCCCTTTTTCACCCCCGCTTTTTGTTTTTGAAAAATTAAAAAAAAACAATTATTTAACCACATTTTGAAATTTTAAAGCTATTAATTTTAATAAATTAACATTATTGTTCTGTCTGAAGTCAATTGTTGGGGGGTTTGCATAATAAAAGTAAGGGGGGGTTGAAGCATCTAAAAATTTCACTTTGCATAGAAAAATTTTTTATATTTGACTTCTATTTAGAAACAAATTTTTTATTCGACAATATTTTAAACTTTGACAACAAAAAAATTTCCCGTTAAAAAAAACCATTTTTCCCAAATTTTTTTAATTTGGGGTTTTTTAATATGTTCACTATGTCCCAAACCCCAAAAGGCCCCCCTTTAAATTTACATATCGTAAATCACCCTATACTGTAAATCAGCAACTCCAGAAGGGTTTTCAGTCAAATTGAGACTGCAATCTTTCAGTTTAAAGCGTCTACAATTTCACATTAATGGTCACAAGAATAAACAATTTGAATTTAATTGTATTTCATATTGTATTAGTAAAAGTAAATTATTAACTTACAGTAGGACTAAATTTGTTTTTAAAAATTTTGCAAAAAAAATACTTTTATCATATTTAATGTATACATAAGTATATTTTATATATGCTATAATAGATAGCCCGTTTGGGCCCGGGCTTTGCCGCGTGGGAAATTGATTTTATACAAATAACCGAAATACAAAATTTTTTATTTAGTAATTTTAAAAAAGACGGATTTTCATACTATTATCCCCCCCTTTTTGACTCCTTTGGGTAATTTTCAAAAAAACCCTTTCTGGGGGGCCACATAAAAAGAATTACAGTCCGAATTCACTTGTACCTTGATATTTCCTCGGCGAGATAATCAGTCAGTCAGTCCGATAAAAATTTCACCCCTTTTTCTCCCTTGTTAAATAAAATTTCCCCAAAATTCCCTAAAATGTATATTTTTTTCCCAAATAACCAAATAAAATTTTTATTTTTTAAAATTTCAAAAGAGGGATTTCATACATATTACATACATACCCCCCCTATTTTCCCCCTTTGGTAAATTTTCTAAATCCTTTCTTGGGGGTGCCTACAAAACAAAATGAATAACAGTCCAATTTCATGGTAGCCTTGATAGTTTGCCTCGACTGATGAATCGTCAGTCAGTCATCATCAATCAATCAGAAAATTTATTTTAATATAGAAAAATATGAAAAACTTTTTTCAGTTGTATTCTGAAGAAAAGTACGGGATTAAAAAAAAAAAAACAAAGGGGGAAAATGTCGACTTTTCATTCCCCCTTTAAAAGAAAAACAGTTTTCGCGATGTGTTTGTCTGTTTTCTGCTTTTTCTTACTCAACTAAGTCAAAACCTTTTCCCACAGGCAAAAAACTTGGCTAAAGTTTTGAGCCCTTCCCCTTTAGAGTTTTGGGAATTTATACCAACCTAAAATTAAGGAGTTTACGAAGGGAAAAAAGATAAAAATCGTTTTTTCTCAAACCACTTTAACGATTTTGATTAAATTGTGTTTATCCTGTTCAAAAATTCCAAAAAAAAGGGAAACCCTCATTTTCCAACAAAATAAAATTGAAGGTTTTTACAGAGCGATTACCCAAATCTTGATATACCTCCACAACTCTTGAAATTATAAATAACTTATCATTGAAAAGGGTGAAGTCCATTAAAAAAAAATAAAATATTTTTATTTGAAATATAATTATACACTAAAAACATCTGATCCCCCACTTACTTACCACTTCCAAGACTAAAATTTAAATTTTGCAAAATTAAAGGGTTTTTTTTTAAAAAACATTAAAGTTTAAAAGGGAACAAATTTTTAATTCGAATTTAAAAAAAGAATTAATTAAAAAAGTTAAAATTTTAAAAATAAAAATATTTTTAAATTTAATACGAGTCTAAGATCAATTAAAATTTAAAAATATGAAGATGTTTTTAATATCAAAATTTTATTAAATTTTGACTTTATTTTTCAAACACAATATAAAAAATTTAAATAAATTAACTAGAATTAAAAGTGATTAAAATAAATGATTTGAATGTAATAAATATAAATAGTAATAGATATTAATCTTAATTTAAAACTTTACGTTAGATTCTGCCCTTTTAAAAAATTTCAAAAAAGCTTAACAATTAATTTTCCACCCTTCCCGGGGGGAAATTCCAAATAAAAAAAATAAAAAATAACCCCAAAAAAAAATTCAAAAGGGGGAGCAATTTTAAATTGTGGGGACCTTTCTTTGGAGGATTGGGCTAAACATAAGAACTATAAAAAAAGGCAGGATTCACTGGGTTACACCCGGGGTTGGGGGCCAGCCCCCAGAGAAAAGGAGTATGTTTACAAAACCATAGGTTAAAACCCTGCTAAACGAAAATTATTCTACACTTTTATAATATAAAAATATTAAAATGTAAAATGGGAAATTGTTTGTTATGTTTTTGGTGGAGATTCACTTTCCAATTTCCTGCAGTTATACTTCTTCATCTATGCTTTTTGGGGAAAGGGGATTTTTTTCTAAACGATTCTGAAAAAGGCCCTATTATTTTTTTTAAATCCTTTGATGGGGGGTTTCGCAACAATTTTTTATTTTTTTTAAAACAATTTTACGTTTTTCCAGTAAACCTCTATTTTAAAAAGAAAATAAGAAAATATTTTCGGGCACCGGCAATCTATTTTCAATAAAAAAAATTTTTTAAGAAAACAAACTTTTAAATTTCGATTAATTTTCGTTTCGAATCATAAATGAATTGCACACCCTTAGACAAAAATTGCTGGGGAGTGAAAAAACACTCACGATAATACCCTTTACTCTACCGGGTAAAACATAAGTCACTTTTTCGGGAAAGGGGGTCTTCAAAAGGGCACTCAAATGTTCCCCCAAAATTTTAAAATAGGTCCGACAGTCGTTTTTGCTCTCTAAAAAACAAATACCAACACACAAAGTGAACTATGGCCAACCAAAAAACAAAGTTTTAAAATGATTAAAATAGAAAAGGCTAGAAAATAAATGTATTTAAAACGTGAAAATTTTAGTTGGTTGGATTTTTTTCCCTCCGTTTTTCGTTTTATGTTTGCTTTTCCCCTTCCTTCGACAAATTGCATATGACATTTTGGGGGGTGGGTCTTAAAAAGGGAAAATGACACTTTTTCAAGTTAAAAGTTTTTTCTTCACTATCCCCCTTTTCTCCCATAAAATTGAGCTTAAAGCTACTTTTAGAGGATTTATAAATGTTTAAAATATTAAATTTGATAAAAAACATAAAAAATTTATTTTATTAAAAAATACACAAAGTTTTTAACTCGCTATTACTATTACTTTACGTGAAAATGTAGGGTTTTCAAAACATTTTGTCAAATTAAATAAAATATAGTATGCACTCCCTTTTCATTTGGGGGGAAAATGCAACCCGTGGAATAAACGTTATATAAAAAATTTTTATTGTTTTTAAAAATTTTTTTTGGGAAAACTTTTTGTTGTTCAGAATAAAGCATGTTGATTAATTTATCTTTTTAAAAACACCCCCTCTATAATTATATCAATATCGAAAAATTAAAATTTCCTATAGAAAACTCCCATTTCTTAACAAAAAAAAAAAATTAAAAATTAAAAAACTTTAAGGGGGTTTTAAAATATCAACTAAAATTCCTGTTCCGGGGGAAATGATTTTCCAAAACTAGATTTTTTGTAAAACTGTCCGGTTTAAACCATCTATGGTTTCCGGACCCCCTCTTTCTTGTTGGTTCAAGGAACTTTGGTCGGTGAAGCCACCCATGTTTTTCACCCTCCACCCACCCCCCCACAAAAAGGTTTTATTTGCACTCGACGGAAAGGGACCTTAAAAACAAGGTTTAATTTTTCTTCAAACTCTTCCAGGGGAATTCCGTCAAATGCCGAAATTTAATGACCACTTTTTCTTTCATTTAAAATTTTTTGTCATTAATGCCCTATTTTTCATGAAGATATTCAAAAACTTTTGATATCCCATGAGAATAAAATTATATCGTGGCTTGCACTGGAAAATATTTGATTTAAAATTTACAAGAAAAAATTTTTTGACATAAAAATTCAAAAAAAAGAAAATTTTCTCGCGCCCCTAAACCCCCCTTAATAAAAGATTTTTCAAGACTTTCATAACGTTTTTTTAACAAAATGGGCGTAACCAAAAACTTAAACATAATTAAAAAAAAATCAACTTCTTAAACTTTTTAAAAAATGTTAAGCAGACTCATTTCACCGTGTCTTTTAGGAAATTTATATGTTGAGAAAATTTTAAAGATTTTCACCTTTATTTTTTGGGTTTTTTTTTAATCGATCCGAATTCAACAAAAATCAAAACTACACTTTTACATTGTACAAATTGAACACGATATTAAAGTTTTTTTCTATCCGTTCTAGTCAAACCCAATCTTCACTGGATTTTTCTGTACCCTCCCTCCCCAAAACTATAGGGGACGGAAACCCAAGACGGGGGGTGCTCAACCCCCATTTCCAGGGGAGGCTGCGACATTTTAATCCTCCCCCCCAATTTTAAAATTTTTTCCAAACCCCAAATTGTAAAAATTTTCAAATGATATCACTTAAAATATTCAAAAGGGCATCTTTTTTAAAAAAAAGCCAGAAAAACCCCACCCCCAGAAATTTAAACCCCCATTTTTAAAGTTATCGAAAGGCTTACCTATTATTTTTAAAAAAAGAGTCTAAATTATTAAAAGAATGGGCTAAGTCAAATCAAATAGCTTCCAGACACAATTTTTTTTTAAATTACCGGGGGAAAACTACTTAAAATATCAAAAGGGATCTAATTTTAAAAAAGATTCAGGTGGTGACCACTCTATATAACTTCGGGGGGCATGGGCCTACCCCACCCCCAACTTCAAAAAATCTTCCGGAGACCCACACCTAGTGCGAGTTTTTTCCTAATTACTACCCCATCCTATTGAATTTAGTTTAAATGAATTTTTTTGGTTAAAGAAATAAAAAATAAATTAACGTTTATTTAAACCCCCGTAAATTTTAAAATTAAATAATAAAAAATTTGAAAAATGGTAAAAAAAGTTCATTTTCCACAAAGACAAAAGGAATTTAAATTTTTTTAAAAACTTTGATAAAAATTTAACATTGCTAAAGCAAAAAAACCACTCCGTTTTTAAAAAAATTTAAATTTTAAAAAAATATATTTGCAAGCTCAAAACTTTATGTTATAAATATATTTCATAAAATTTTTTTCTTGCTAAATCAAAACATTACACTAAAATTTATTCATATATTTACGCATCCCTTACAATTAAAATAAATTGTACAAGGGGCACAAAAACCAAACTCCGGGTCTAAGGGGCTCGTTATCTGATTGCTCGTGACTTAATAAAAGAAATCACACATTATACCGACATTTCCGCACTCCATCATAACTCGGCCTTAAATATAAGAATGCCAGGGAGGGGAAATCGGGATCTCGTGGTAAGAGCATTGATAAAAAACCAAACCAAGGTCCCGGTTCACCCCGTGGCGGTGAGTTTTCAGAATTATATCTAAGGGAATTTTCCTCCTAAAAAATAAAAAAAACTTGGGTTTTGACATTATTTTTAAATTTTTTTAAATGTTTTTTAATCAAGTTTTTTACCCCACCTACCATTAATTTAAATTTTTAAAAAAATTTTTTACTACATAACATATTTTAAACTTAGGGGAAAACAAAGGGAAAGTTAATGCGGTGAAAAAAAAATTTAAAAATGTTTAGCTTTTTGGGTTTTTGGGGTTTGGGGAAAAAAGTTCCACGTTTATGGCATAATGTCTTAAAAATTAAAAGTGGAAATAACGTTAGAAAAAATTATTTTTTCTTTACTCTACATCTTTACGGTTTCCACCCTATGGCCTGGGCTTTTTTTTTATTAACCAATATTTTCCACTCCCAGCGGGCTATCCGTTGTACTTCATATAACTTTTTTTAAAAAATAAGACTAGACAGACAGTACACAACAGACACGCTATGACGCTAAGGTGTCGGGACAGGAAATTAGCGCAATGAAATATGTTTGAAAAATCCATCCCTTTTTTCATAACATTAATATTATTTTATTTTTAAACATATCATAGAACAGCATCCTTTGAAGCCCCACCACCTGGGGGTTGGGGGGAAAGGTGTCAGACTTCTATCTGGCGCCGGGGTTCAATCCTCGTCCCGCACAGATTTATTGTTTAAAAACCCCTTCCTTTCCCTCTGACAAATACTTGTAATGGGGGGAACCATCTCCACTTTTCCCGGATTCCCAAAACGTGGTCCTTCTTTCACTAAAAAACCCCTACCATTCACTTGCGTGCTAAAGCCAACGGTTAAGACGCGGGCTAATAATAAAAATAATAATTAATAAAATGTTTTAATCACTGTCCTAAAAAAAAATAGCATTTTTTAAACCCCAAAAATTAACGATAAAATTTTTAGGGGTTTGGCGTTACATTTGTATTTGCTTTTTCACAAAACTCCCCTTTAATATTTTCCCTAAACATATCAAAAAAGGACTTCCCCCAAAGGTTTACCAAGGTTTTTTTTTTTTTTTTAAAAAAAAGAATCAAACTAATTTTTTTATCCATTTAGGGAAAGCGAGGAATTCAAGATTTGGCCCCTCTACCGGTTTTTTTAAAAGTATATTTTGGGGAAAAAAATTTTTAAAAATATACAACAATGCTTCATAATTTTTAAATTTTTAGTTTTTTCCCCAAAACCTATTTTTTAGGATAAAACTTTTACCAACTTTTTTGTAGGTTTTTGAAAAAATTAAAAATTTTTTTAAAAAATTTAAAAAATTGTATTTTTACCTAATATGTGGACAAATCAAAAAAAAAAAATTCTGGAAGGGGCAAATAAAACATTTTTTTGAGTATAATACTAATCGGACCCTTATCGGCCAAAAATTTTTGAATGGTTGTATTATGTCTCCTGAAAATTGTTAGGTAATTTTTTAAAATACACATTAAAAAAACAGCCCCAAATTACATAATACTTATAGTGAAATTTTTGAAAGATTTTTCAAAATAACTAGGGAAAAATTTTGGGAAATTTTTTGTTCCCCCGGGCTATTATTTCATGTTTGTTAAAGGAAGAGAAAAAATCACGCTTCACATAATTGAAGTAAAACAAATTTAGGGAGTGGAAGGAAATAATAGGGGAAATAACTAGTCTTTTTTAAATTTATCTCGTTAATTTTCCCCCTTTTTCTTATCGTCTACTTCCTCCCCTTTCTAACTACCTTCTCTTTGCATCCGTTTTACCCCAAAATTTTTTAAATTCTTTAAATTATTTCAAACAATAAAATTAAATAGTTTTTAGAATAAATTTAAAAAAAACACTTGACAAAAAATAGGAAAAAACAAAAAATCAAAAAAAATTTCTAAGAAAATTCGGTTTTCACAAAAAAATTTTTTGGGAATGTTCCATCATTTCTATATTTATTCACAAAAATTACCTTAAAACCAATATCGGGCTTTAAATTTTTACCTAGTTTTTTATTTATTTTTTAGCACCATCTTACCCCCCGTTAAAGTTATCGATTTAAAATTAAAGGATTAAATTTTGGGATAGGAAAGTTAACTTATAAAAGTACTACTTTGCGTGGGGAAAGGGGAAAAAAACCCTTTTTAAAAAACCCGGGGTTTTGATCCTGAGCCACAAAAAGGGCAGTCTAGTCAAATTTACTACAAATAAGTCAGGGGCAATTTTTTTTGCCCTTATGTCGTGGGGGGCCAATTATAGTCATACCTTTTTTGCCCTTTTTAATTTTAACCTTTACATACATACTACAAATTTTTTTTCCGCAGTTTTAATTTTAATCATAAATAGGGGGTTTTTTTGGGACATCACTGAAATTTGATAAGGGGGTTAGACATAAAATGTTATGTCCTTAAAAAACGGAAACGCCATTAAGGAAACATTCTTTTGAACGTAAAATTGGGGTTTTTTTTTAGCATTAGACTTAGGTTGTAACGAAAAACTATGTAAATTATTTTTTGGGTAAAAGCACTAAGCATGTCACAATTCCAGCTGTAAAATTTTTAAAAACCAAATAAATTTTTTTTAAAATTTTCCAAGGTATGTTTTTTTAAGCTTTCCCAATCACTCCCAAAATAAAGTCCACATAACAATTAATTTTTTCCGCGAAAAGTAAAATCAATTAAATTAAACCAAAAAAATCCCAAGTGGGATGTTTTTCTTATCAGGAATCTAAGTTCCCATTTGTTTTTTCGATACTACAAAAAAAACATTAACTATAGTAAAATATTCCCTTTTTAAGATTTTGAAAATTAAAGGGGAAATCCTGTTTTAAACGAAAAAAAATTATTTCAATTTAGCGCCTTGAAAAAAAAATTCAAAAAACCTTTTTTAATTTTTGGGGGGTTTTTGAAAGCTTTAACAGCTTATTTTCAATGCCAAAAGCTTCAACTTATATATTTTCCTTTTGGGAAAAAAAAGGGTTTTTCCAAACCCACTTTTTTTCTAAACAAAAAATCTTTAGGCCCCAGTTTCAATTTTTAAAAGCACAACATTTAAAAAGCCAATTTTTTTGCAGCCCCCTTTTATTTCGATAGTCCCAAGGGCATAGAACGGGGTACTCCCAGGGCTAAACAGGTTTATCCCCAGGCTAAAACAGGGGTAGTGCCAGGGCATATAACATGATTAGGCCAGGCATTAAACAGGGATTACTCCCACGGCATAGAACATGGGTACCCCACGGCGTATAACTGGATTACGTGCCAGGGCAAAACAGGGATAGTGCCCCAAAAACATGGATTACTGCACGGCAGATAACATGTTTTACGGCACGGCATAAACGGAGTACGTGCCAGGGCATATAACAGGGTTTACCACGGCATGAACAGATACGTGCCAGGGCTAGAACTATTACGACCTATTTAAGGTTTGTTTAAACAAAATTTGGAACTTAAAAATTGTTTTTTTAATACTTCAAACCGGGGCGCTAAAAGGTTCGGACTTCTTGCTGCGTGGGGGGCAAACCTGGACCCCACAATTTATCTGTTTAAAAACCCTTTCCCACCCCTTACAAGCGTGTATTAATCACAATTTGTAAATGTGGGGAACCGGCCTCCCCCGTGGCGGCCCACTTTAAAATGTAGTCCTCCATTTCACTCACAATCATCATCTTCACACTTTACGTAAGTGCGTATAACCCAACGGGTATAAAAGGTCTAATAAAAATAATAAAATAAAAGGGATAATAAAAATAATTAGTTCAAATTTCAAGTTTATTTAATACCCGGTTCTTTAACTTTTTGAAAAAATTTCGTTATAAACCAAGTTTTTTGGGGAAACCAAAACTAAAGCAAAGGGGTTTTTGTTTTTGTCGGGTTTAAATAAAAATTATGGGTAAAATGGGGGGAAAAAAAACCTCCGCTCGTACAACTTCTTTCTGACTTTTTCCCGGCGACACGGACCGGGACCGCATAACACGAAAGGACCGGGCCAGAACATCCGCATCTGTAAAACTGTATGTATATCTTTGCCCTTTTTTTTTTTTTACGAAGGGACATTTACCCCTTTTTAAAAACACAAACTATTTTTGCGTCAACTTTGGAGCATTTTTCCATATTTTGGGTGTTATTTCATAATTTTGTTATTAAAAAACAAAAAATCGACACTCAATCCATATTTTACGTAGAATACTGAAAGAAAATTTTATTTTTGGTTTTCACTGTCAGTGAGTAAATTAAAAGGGAAAATTGAGGTAGGGCTTGTTTGGGACAAATTCTAATTAAAATTTTTAAAAAAATTTTTTTTTGACATTCCTCCTTACATTTTTAACAATCACATTTTTGGGAATTTTTAAACCCCAAAAGGTTTCTTTTGCATCTTTTTTACAATAGCTCTAAAAAAATTTTTATAAACAAAACCCTTATCTCGCCCACGCTGAAAATGGGGTTCAAATCAACAAAGCTTTTTCATTGCGCTCAAAAAAAATTTTGACCAATATTATTTTCGGCCCAAAAATTGTTAAAATCCTTGAAATATGGTTTAACCTTTTCCTTTAGACTTTATACCCTTTTAATTTTTACACAGTACAGTTCTAAAAAACCCTCTTTTTAAATAATTTTGTACGACACAAATTTTGTTTTATTGGGGTATCAAAATTATTTGAAAGTTTTTTTGCTTGGAATCATAGTTTTTCATCAAAATTAGGGGAAATATCACAGACAATTACTAAATTTTATTCAAAAAAAAAGGAAATTTTTAAAAAAAGGGGGGGGAAAATTTTATTAAACCCCCTAACAAATAAATAATATATAGTATTCTTACTGGATCCCCAATTTAAAACATAAATACAGGCTTTCCCCAAAAAAAATTTTTTAAAGTTTTTTATGTCTTGAAATATATACAAACAATTTTTTTTTTGACTTTTCCCTAAAATTTTAGGCATAATGTTTGGGAGAAACTCACTTTTTTTTTTAAATTATAAATAAAATTTAACCCAAAATTTTTCCCCCCCAGAACTCCTATTTAAATTTTTAATATCTTCCTTTAATTTCAATTCCCAGTTTGGGGGTTTGGGGAAGGATTTTGATTTGGGCAGCAAAGGGCCTCCCGTAGGGGATTTTGGTAAAAAACATTGCTTTAGCGAAGAACGTTTGTTTACAACGCGAACCCCCTTTTTCCCGGGGTCTTCTTTCCCCACTCCTTTTACGGAAACCACTGGGGTTAAGAAAATTTGGGGAAAAGGGTCGTTACTTTAAAAGGGGTCATATTTTTTTGGGGGTCTTAATTTTTTTGTCTGGGGTTTATTTCAAACCGGGGAAATGGCCTCATTTATGAACATTTGTCTTGACTAAACATTTTTTTTAACTTTTACACCCCTTTTTTAAAAATTGGGTAAAACCCCCAAATTATTTTGTGTGAGGGGGTTCTTTTCCCAGTAGGGGGCGACCGAAGCACCAACGCACTTCGCTACTCCGGCAAGCTCCTTGTAATCGTCCCGTAAAAAAAAAAACGCGTAAACCAAAAACCCATAGGGAAGAACAGTTTTTTTTTTGCGAAACCCAAAATTTATTCATTTTCGGGTCATTAGCGTTTCTAGACTACACTCACGTTTTAGGCCCCCCAAATCTTGAATTTGTCGAAGTAACCATTTTTTAAAGGTTAAAGGGGAAGCACTAAACTGAACTTTTAAACCCGGATTAATTTAAAAGTTTAATTTTTTTAATTTATTTTAAAAAAAATTTGGGGGAAAAAAAATTTTCCGCTTTTTAAAAAAAAAAAAGCTACACTTCACAAAAAATAGATTTGTTAAACAAACTGAAAAATAATATCTAGCCTTTGTTCTATTAAAAAAAATGGTTTTGAAGGTCCAACAATCTGTTCAATTTGAAAATTTTAGTGTTTTTTCAATAGGATTTTAAAAAATGGGCAAAATTTTTTTTTTACAAGACCGCTTAAATTAATTTGAAAAAATTTTATTTTTGTTAAGTAAATACTTTTTTTAAAAAATTTTAAAAAAAGGTGTTTTTTTTTATGTAATTTGATCAAAAAAGTGTAAACTTAACCTTTAAAGGCCCGGGAAAACAATGCGTTTTTCCTTTAAAAGTTTTATTGCTTTTTTTTCAAAAAAATTTATAATTAAAATTTTCTTTTACAATATGGGGGGGTTTATTTTAAATTTTATAAATTTTTTATTTGAAAATTTTTTGCTCCCAATTTTTATCATTTTTGTATTAAAACCTTTTTAAGTTATTAATAAAAACTAGATAAATTTTGAATTTTTCACTATTTTTAAAGCTTCGTTTTTCCTCACTATTAATAAAATCTTAAAAAAAAAACACACCCCCCAACACATTTCATTTCATGTCAGCGCATCTGCCTATTAATAATGATCCCGATTCAACCCCCGGTTGCCCAAAAATTTTTCGTTGTAAAGGGGGTTTTTACTTCAACGTGATGAATTAAAAACCACTATGTGTTTTTTTATTTTACAACTTTTTATTGAAGTAGGTTTCTATTTTGTAATAGTGTTCTAGTTTGAATATTTTTCTTTTGTGGTCATTGGCAGAAATCACAGTTAAATACCTTTTAAAAAATACAAAAAGGTTCCGTATTAAATTTTACTTTGGGGGAATTAAACTTATTGGGTTTTTTCAGGGGAATTGAATTTTATGGAAGACGGGTATCATTATCCGATAAAAAAAAGTTCATAACCCTGTTTATTCCAAAATGGCAAAGAGATACATTTTTTGAAACGGGTCTCTGGTGCGCGCAGTTTTCTTAACAGAGACCACACGCACCCAAAGGGGTTCCCAGACTAGGAACAGGCTATTAGAAAAATTGTCTCATATTTTTGACAACAAAATTCTCTCGGGTCAGTGAATAGGGGGGTTTTTTTAAAACATTTTTTGTTTTTTTTTTAAATCCTCCTCACATAAGGCATTCTTTTTGAAAGGGGCCTATTTGGAATATTGAATATATTTAAATATCATTATAATCAAAAGGGGGGGCCCCTTTCGACGTATTTTTACAAGCAACACCCCTTCATTACATTTCATGGTGAAAATATGTCGGAATTTTTAAAAACAAACTCAAACCAAACATTCGGGCCTACTTCTTGGTTTAGACAAAAAACGGCCCAAACTTGAGCGACGACCAAAATAAAAATAAAACTTGTTGTATAGGGGGTCCAACGAACGTCGTGCTTGGCCCTACAGTCTATTTACGGGGCTGGGAAATTTTATTTTATTTGGTTCATTTGCTGGGAAAACTTCTATTTTGACTTTTTATTACTTTCGATTTTTCACCTTGCACTAAGGGCTTAATTTAATTGGTAAAAATCATAAACCAACCTAATATATAATTTTAGTATATATATATATATATATAGGTAAAAAAATAAAAAAAATTCAAATAAAAAGTTTTCCAAACACCAATGAACCAACATAAATAATATCTACTCCTTAAAAAACGTACCCAAGCACACGTTTCATTCGGGCCCCCCCTTCATTACAACCAAATTGTTTATATTTATATTTTGGTCCCGCTCACCCATCGGCCGTCCCCTTAGATCTTTGACCACCAAGAAGAGGCTGAATTTTTAGGTGAGAGTGTTTTAAAAATTTTCCGCAATTTTACACACGTGAACACTAATAAAGGCCCGTTTTCTTGTGGGAAAAACTGTCAAAGGGTGCCCACTCTCTTAGATTAGGTTTGTGGATATAAAGGGTAAATAAAAGGAAATCAAAGAAAAATTTGCTCGCTGCATTGGGGATATTTCCCCTGATAAAGAACCAAAGACAACCTAAAATTAAACTGTCCCTTTTTTTTTAGCACCGCCTTACAATTTTGGGGTTATACCCTCTGTTTAATTATCTAATTTTTAAGGGATTGTAAAGGGTTTTAATCTATAAAGTTCACCCCCTTTTCGTAGATAAGAGTGGAAATCATTTGGGGAAACTTAATTGCCCCTGGGGGGGATCCAACCCCCTTTCTCTCCATCTTCGGTAATACTATTTCGGATAACTCTTAAAACCCATGCAGCAACAAAACGATACAATAATAACAAAAAACAACAACATGAAAATATCCCAAACCCTTTGTGGGGTTTCAAACTAACTAAATTTTTCTAATGAAGTTTAAATGTAATTATTTTTAAAAACTTGTTTGTTAAAAAAACAAAAATAATAATTACATTTACTCGCGCTTTTTATCAACAAATTTTAAAACAATATCACTGGTTTGATAGAAACTGGTTTACCGCACGCATTTGCAGCCTTTTAAAAAGAGGCGAGCCCACTGTGTTCCTTTTTCCCCCACTGTACACACAGCGGGGCAAATAGAAGAAAAAAAGGGCAATTCAAAGCCCCTTTCCATAGAAAAAAAAGAGGAGCAATCCTTTACCAATAAAACCATTCTTTTCATTAGATTCCCTCGAAATTTATATTCAAATATTGTTAAGGGGACTAAAAACACAAAGATTTCTTTAAAAAGTCACCTATTCTCCCATTTTGGGCCCCAAATTTTAAACAATCCACATTTTTTTACTGATAAAAATTTCTTGATCGTACATAAATTTTTCCTTTTTTTTAACAAATTTTAGAAGTAAAGGGGGAAATAAAATTTTATTTTTTTTAAAAAATTTGGAAACCCGGCAAAATTCCATTTTTTTTAGAACAAAAACGTTTTGACCTAAATGGGGGAATGTGTGGATTTCCACACATACCAATTTTCAGGTAGGAAAAGGGGGGGGAAGTAGGACTGATTCAAATAAACTTTTATTCCTTCATTCGCTTTTCATCTTCGGAAAGGATTGGTTTTTAAATTTTGCATTTAATTTTCAAATTTACAAATTTTCCCTTTTTTTTTTTCATTAAATAACTTTTTTTACCCAGACAAAAAAAAAACTTCTCCCTTCTTCATTTTCCAGGTGCGGGTTTTGGGCTCTCTGTTAAAATTGGTTATGTCCCCAAAACGTTTCAAGTTACTTTGTTATCCCTATTTAGGTGAGAGAAGGGGTGTTTTTTTTTTAGAAAAGGGAAAGCCTTAATTTTCATATAAAAGGGAATTGCATTTTAATTAAACCCCGCACTGCCGGGAAATTAGTAAGCAATTTTTAAACCGAGGGCCCCGCAGGTAAATTGGGTTTCGGGTACGTTCTTGGCCCATCGGGTCAATTGAAATACTTCAATATAAAAAAAACAAAAATTAATCTCTGACCGACTAATCTTTTTTTTTTTTCATAAAATTTTCCAGAATTTAAGTGTAAGTAAATTAAATTATATTCCATTCACGTATTTTTTAATATACAAAAAATTTTGTTTGGGTTTTGGTTGCCAAACACTTGAAAATCACAATTTTGTTTAAAAATGTTAAGTTTTTAATTCCTTTATTTTTTTACTTTTTAAAAAACGAAAACTTAATTTTTCATACTTTTTCTTTCTTTTAAATATTTTTTTTTACCCAACTCAAAACAATTTTTTAAACATAATAAAATACTTATTTTTTTTTTATAAAGTTACATTTTGTGAAAAAGTAAAACCACAATTTTTTTTTAAACGGGCACGTATTTATTTGGAAAGAGAAATTTTGTCATTTTTTTCATCAGAAATTATTTTATATTATTTATCTATTTAAATATTTAATAATAAAATATTTTCATAAACTCGTGCACATTGTAAAAACTTTTTACCTTATTTTAATCATATTTTTTAATCGTCCGCCCTTTTTAAACAGCTCGTTAAATATTTGTAAAAGGGGTGTTAATATTTTTTTAAGGGGAATAAAACAAAATAAACTTTTGTCCACCTCGAATAAAAATTAAATAATAGCCCAAAAATTATTGTGGTTAACTAACATTAAATATTACCACTTTTTCAACATCTCCAAAGTGATAGATTCACTTTCGTAGTAAATTGGGGTTTACTTCTATAACTTTTCGACTTCATCCGGGAACTTAGCTCGTGAAGATTATATTGTCCCCCTGTTTTTAAACACTTTTTTTCAATGCACGGGGTGACTAAAAATATTTGTGGTTTTTTCAACAGCCAATTGAGTTCAATAAAATAATTAAAAAAAGATTTTAAAAAAGTTTTTTTAAAAGATGTTTACTAAAAAATTTTTTTTAAAAAAACGTAAATTACATAAAATTTAAAAAAAATTACTTCAAATTTCAAAATAATTGCTTGAATTTTTTAAAACACAAACCTTGAATGCACTTGACAAATCAAAAAGACTTACAAAAAAAAATGAAAAAATTTTAATGCAATAAAAAAGTATTTAACAACAAAAACTTTAAAAACTGATAATTAAAACTTTTTTTCAAACAATTTCTTCATAAAAATGGGTAATTTTACCAAACGCAACCCTTTTCTTCATTAAATCTGTTTTAACCGGGAATGTTATTTTCGAACCATAAAAAAAGAGCATAGAAATGCATTGTTTTTATCGTCTCTTCTCAACGGGATGTTAAATCTTTTATTTTTAAATTTTATGCATTAAAAAAATATTTATCTATTAAAAAATATAAATATTTAAGAAAAGCCTAAATTGTTTAAAAATGTCTTAAAATCCAAAAAAAAAGGGGCAACAAAAAAATACCAAAAAATTTTCAAATGAAAAAAAATACTATAAAAACGCTTCCATCCCGGGGAGCAAAAACAAATGTTTTTACTAGTTTTACTCTGAGCATTTGTGTTTTAAAAAACTACACAAACATGTGTCATCGAAGGGTTTAAATTGGAACTGTTCGTGTAAACTTTTAAATTCGTGGGGGCAAATGATAAACGAATATTAAGAATATTATGAGAATCTAAACAAACTAAACTACCCAAAGGGAGGTGTCACATCCTGAGTGGGAAACCGGGAAAACCCCATTAAAAGGGGGGGTTTCTTGGCTCTGGGGCAACTACATCGATCTAATATCCCGCCGTCACGGGGCCAGGGTTTGTTAAGTACCTTGGGGGCCCCGCTTACCCAAGGGAACCGGGTCGTTACCTCGGGGGACCACCTAGAATTAGACAGACCTTAGATAAACCTCATAACACCTTTTGGGTAACTCTCTTCTTTTTTTCTCTAATTTTTTCATTCAACTACATTTTTAAAATATTACTTTTTGTAAAATTATATATTTAATAAACCTTCTAAAGCCAAATCTAACTAAAATCACGAACCCCACACAAATTTTCAATCACCCCCCCCCCTTTTTCCCGGGGCCAAAACACCCTACTTAAATTTAGGAACATAACCTCGGGAAATAGGGGGAGGGGGGTTGGGGACAAAAAGGGTTTTTTTTAAACCATTTTGTCTTTTTGAATTGTAGGCTTTTTAAAAGGGTTTTGAATTTTTTTAAGGGACCTTTTTTAGGGGGGGAATTTAATTTTAAATTTGGATTTTTTTGTAAATTCTTGTTTTATTTCAACTTAATTTTTTCCCCCTAATTTCGACGCCAAAAATTCGGGCATCAATTAAAGGGGAAACTCTTTATTTTTGCGTGAAAAAATCCCAATTTTTAAATCCCGCACAAACGGGGAAATATTTAATGGGGGGATAGAAATTTCTTCAAAACAATATTTTAAACCATGTTTTTCTAATTTAAATGCAAAGTTTATTTCCCAAAGGTTTTTCTTTACATACTAAAATTTTTTTTAATTTATATTTTTAAACGACTTCTTGATTTTCAGTGCATTATTTCCAAGTTTGGTTTCTATTTAATATTGCTCATAGAATTTTTAGTGCCTTTAAATATGCAAAAATTTGCAAGCTTTTTCATTGAAATCTCCACCTGCCTTTTCGTTTAAAATTTTTTTGCATTAAATTACTTTTGAATGATTGCATAAAAATTTAAAATTGGGGGGGGGTAAATTTTAATTTTCTATTAATTTTAATAAAATTAGATGTAAAATAATTATTATATTTATAGTGTTTTTGTTTCTTTGACAAAAAAAAACAACTAAAATTTTCCTTTATTCTTGCTTTCCGCTGTAATAGAATTCCCTACTCCATTTTTTCTTAGTTCACTTTCCTTTAGAAATAATTGTGATTTACCTTTCGTTTTACCACTTTAATATAAGCAATATTAAGTTATTTTATTATCTTTCAAATTTAACTATTTTTACATCAAAAAAGGGTTGCTAAGTATAAATTGATTAAAGAAAATATCCTTTACACTTTATCAGTTGGGTTTAATATAAGAAAATATAATTTACAACCCTAAAAGACAAAACCTTTTTTTTTTCCCCCCATTGGGATAAAAGAGAAAAAACCCTCAAAAACCCTTCAATCCTCACACCTTTCTTACCTCCCTCAAACACAAACAACCCAGTTTCCCACCACTTTTTTTGTTCGAAAGCAACTCTACTGTCTCAAAATACCAGCGTTTTTTACTTCCCCCCCGGGGGATCAAGGGTCCAAGTTTTTCACACCCAAGGGGGGAAACTGGTTTTTTTATTTACAACATATTTTAAACCCCTTTAGGGGAATGCATGTTTCCCCACCTCTCAAAAACCCCCCACTCCTCAAATACAATTGCAGAAATAAGACTTTTGCAAATTAATAACTTTTGTTTTTTGAACAAAAATTTTTCATTTTGTCATTAATTTGCATATTTCCTTTGATATTACACTATGAAACCATTTTTTAAACCAACGGGAGAAAAAAAATTATACAAATGTCCCCCATTTTCATTCAACATTGCTGAAGTCTTTTTGAATTATCAGACATCACAAAGTATGTTTTTGGGTTTTGCCTTAATTCACGTTCGATTTAAATTTTCACTTTTATACAACTTTAATTTTTTCCCAAAAACTGGTTTATCAAAAAATTTCGATTTCAAAAATCTCCAAAAAGTGTCCCCCAAAATGGAAAGACCCGCTCCATGGGATATCCCCAAAATAAATTTAGACTTTGGGGAACTGTCCGAAGCACGGCCATAAAACCCTTTAGGGGGGGTTTTCCCCCCGCGGAACCCACATTTGACATTTTTCATTGCCTTCTTTATTTGATCTAAAGTTTTTCAAAACAAAATTCAAATTCACCGTAGGACTTTTTCCCATCCCATCAAAAAATCCAAACCCGTTTGGTCTCCTACAATTTTCTTTACTCTTTGAGTAAGGGGCCCCCCAGGGAATTCCCCCCGGGGTTTGCTAGACAAAACCCGACATTCATTTTTTTTAAAAAAACCTCATCAGACATTTTACGATTCCATCACATCGTTTCCAACACTTTAGCAAACGCAATCTTCACAGATCACGAGGTTTAACTCCTTAACACATTTGTGGGGATCCAAGGCGGGCAAACTTCAAAAATTTTAATAAAATAATTTTGAAAAGGTTTTTTTCCCTACTAATTTTTTAAAAAGGGATTCTATTAAAAAAAGGCAAAATTCTAACCAAAAAAAATTAAACCTTTTTTTTTTCGAAAATTAAAAAAGTTTTACACTTCAAAACTGTCATATATTTCTCCCCCACACCCTTATTTATCCATACTTACCCCCTTAAATTTTTCCCCCCACCTACCGACCTCGAAAAACCCTATAAAAAATTTTATTTTAAAAAATTAGCAATATTCTAGGAGGGGCGGGTTAGTTTTTTTTTGCTTGAAAATAATTTTTTTTTTCAGTAATAATACTAAAATTTTTAACTAATAAATTATATGGGACACCTTTTAAAAAAACAAAAACCCAAAATTTTTTTTAAGGGAACTTTTAAACCCTTTTATTTTTTTTTGTTTTTTTTATGGTGGCAGCGCAGATCATGCCCGTACAATCAAAAAGTGGGTCCAATAGACTTTCAGCTTTTTTTTTCACCGCGTTTCCCAAACCTCCCTGTACCATATGAACGATTTGCGCTTATGTTAAGGATAAAGGGTTTTTATTTAGAGGAATATACCCAATTTTTTAAAAACCCACTAAATCCCCCCCAACAAACTTAGGGGGATTGGGCCCCTAATTTCATTACTCACCAGAGATCTTTTCCCAAAAAATTTAAAAAAAGGTTCACCAAATTCTCATACCAAACCAATATTGAAAATTTGGGGGGTTTTTTTCATACGGAAAGAAAAAAACCTGAGAGATCATGGGTTAATGTCAAGCATTTTCATAAAAAAACTTAACACAATATTTTAAAACTCCCGTTCACAAAATTTGAAAATAAAATTGCCTATTTAGGGGTAAAAAAAAAAAAAACAAAATTAATTAAATTATTTTTAACCCAAAGCCCCCTATTAATAATAAGGATTTAAAAATTTGATTTTTTAAAGATAAAATTAACACTTGATCCCTGAGATTAAAAATTTAAAATTTGGGGCCCTTTTGATCAAAAGATTCGACCCCAATTTTAGAACCCTTCGCCCCAGGAACGTTTAACTTTCTACTGTCTACTTTCTGTTCTTGAGTTAAAAAACAGGTTAACTTGTTTTTGAATCATGTTTGTTTAAACCCAAAATAAAGGACGGTAATCCATTTACTTTCTCCACTTTTCTTAAAAAAAACCTCGGGGTTTGTGAAACAAAAAAATAGTCTTAATATTGTTGTAATACATACCCCCAAATTTGATCTAAATTAAATAAAATACACTGTTCTTTCCTATCTTAGAAAAATGGGCACTGAGCACTAAAAACCCGTTTCAGTAAAATTAAAAAAAAAATCTTTTCCAAAATCAAAAATTTTCAAAAAAGAATTTTAAAAAGTATTTATTGCTGGCTCAAATTTCTGGGTTTATAAAATTTTATTTTAAATAAAAAATTTTATTTTTTTTATTGAAGTTTTAAATTCTTTTGGCGGTTTTAAAAAAAAATGAAGGTTTTAAATTTTAAGATGCGCGCCTCACTGTAACCAAAAATAACATTTTAATTAAAACCCCTCATTAAGTCTCGAAAAAAAAAAGCTACCAAAAAATAGAAATAAACCCTGTTATCGCGCATGTTGGGAAAGCCGTCGCCTCGATCACTTTTTCTTTTAAAAAAATTTTTCCCATTTCGTTTCTACATTTACAACACTGTTTTAGTTTCATACAAGGGGAATTAAAATTTTCCCCAATAAATTATATTTAGTATATTTAAATTAATATTTTGTTTAAAATTTTTTACTATTTGAAATAAGTGAAAAAAATTGTGCTCAAAACTTTTTTAAATTACAATAAAGAGGTCAAAATCCTATTTATTATTTAGATATAAATAAAATATTTTTTTGAAATTATACCTTACCGTTATGAAAAAATGGAAAAATGAAATTTTTTAAAGCCGGCTACTTAAAACAAAAGTAACATTTAAGGTAAAAACCCCCAATCTCAAAAAAAAACTACCAAAAAAAATAAAAAAACCCTGTTATCGCGCATGTTTTACGCTCTAAGAAATTATACAATTATTCCCCCCCCCCCCCCCCAACCCCCCCCCCCCCCCCCCCCCCCCAAAAAAAAAAAAAAAAACCCCCCCCCCCCCAAAAAAACCATTTTAAAGTTATACTAAACTCCATATTTAGTACGGATTGTTTTTTGGATTGGAGGAAAAAAACCTTTTGGATCTAACAAGATTTTCAATTCGAAAGTTTTGTTTTTTAAATATGAGAAAATTGCCACTCTTTGTTTGAATGTAAAAATCCAAAATAAAAGGTACGTAAAATTGTTTTGTTACCCTGTTTAAAATTAAAAAAAAATTTTTTTGTCTTGAAAAACTTTTGTTATTTTAATTAATTTATTATTAAAGGGACATTTTGTAAATAATTTTTTTAAGAAATACAATAATATCCTCCCTTTTAAATTTTTTAATACAATCATGATTTTAAAAGTTGCGCCAATTTTTATGGGGCAAAAAAAAAACGCAACTTTGTTCTCAAATTCCCTCTCCTTTTTGTGAAAGGGAAAATTTGGGAAATTTTTCAAACTACCTGGCGCCATATTTTTCTCCCTTTGGTGAACCAGGCCCGTATATTTAAATTTAATTTTTGATTAAATTATTTTCTTTTGTAAATATTAGGAAAAAAATTTTTTATGACTTTTTTATCTCCATATAATTGATTTAACTATCCGTATTATTATTTTTTGATAAAAATTAAAATTTATTTAACATAATTTAAAACTAAATTTTTAAATTATTTTTTTTTTTAATATCCCAAAAAGATAAAATTCTCACCCCGTACATAAGTACACAGCCCATTTTATATTATTATTTCACCGGTCTTTCTACCCACGGGTTTACGCCTACCTAATGTTGAGGTAGGGGGATTGTGGGTAAATAAACCTCAGTTTTACGGGGAACCGAACCACGGTGGGGGCCCGGGATTCCCCCATTAAGATGTCTTTTCAAGGGGGAAAAGGGGGTTTGGGAACAGATAAATCGTGCCGGGACCGAGGATTGAACCCCGGGCCCCCACAGAAGTCTGACACCTTACCCTAACCACCCGGGCACCAAAATTTTTATTTTTTATTCACAACTTTTAAAAAAAAAAGTTTTGTGGAAAATTTTGAAAATGGAAAAATTTTCCCCCCCCCCAGTAAAAACCCTCAAAATAATTTTTTTTGAAAAAGAAATTACTCCTTTTTATAAAGATAAAACCGGGCAATAAAAATTTTAAACAAAATTTTTTAGCAAATTTCGAAAAAAAAATTTTTTTTTTCTTTTTACCCTTCAGTAAATAACCTTAAATTTAGGTTGGGTATTTATTCCAAAAACCCCTGGGGGGGGGTTTGAAAACCCCCATACCAAGTTTAGCCAAATCTAAAATAGTTGGGGGGGGGGTCTAGTTTAAGGGAAAAGACAGACGGGTGCAAAACCACAATTTGTTTTGGGGGAAACAGAAACCGACATTTTTCAAAAATTTTGAGTTAGTTTCTTTGACTATCGCTCTTTTTTTCTGGGGGGTCAAATGAATTTACTTTTTAAAATTATCTTTAATAAAACAAATTTTAAAGAATCTACTTTTTCTTTTTTTTTTTAAAAATACAATAGGGAAATTTTTTAAAGGGTATTTCTTTAAAAGTTAATAAGGGGAACTCAAAAAAAATTTTTCACAAGGTGCTGTACTAAAAAAAAACAAAGCGAAAGAAAAATACTTTTGAATAAAATTTTACCCAACTTAACTCGACATCCTCAAACATGCCACTCTAAAATTTTCTGTTTAACGCCCAAATTTTAAAAAAGAAGTGCTTCTTCTACCCTATTGGTACTGTAAATCAAATTTTTGTGGGCCACTATATTACCCTTATCCTAAGCTTCCAACAAAAGGGTTGATAGCTTCTAATTTTGGGAAATTTCCCTTACCTTTTAGGTTATTTTGACAATTTTAAAAAAAAACCTTTTTGTATGCGAACTAGGAAAAAAAATCGCATTCGTCACTATTCATATTTAAAAATTATAAATGCTGTGGTTTGGGGGAAGGGGTTCGGGGCTTCTATCTACGGGCCGGGGGTTAATCCTCGTCCCGCACAGATTTACTGATTCCAAACCCTTTCCCTCACCTCTACAAACGGTAATCACAAATTGTGAATGTGAGGAACCACCTCCCCGGGGTTTGGATTCCACTTAAACTTAGGGCCTTCATTTCATTCACAATCACCCCCCATTACACTTACGTACTGCGTAAACCCCAACGGTAGTAAAAACGCGGGATAAAAAAAATAAAATAATAATAAAATAAAAGCTTTTAAGATACTTTTTTTTAAAAAAGGGGGTTTTAAACCCTTAAATGTTTTTAAAATCAAAACCTTTAAAAAAAATTTTTTCACCCCTTTCCCCCTAATTAGCAATTTTCACATTATTAAGATGTTTTTTAAATTAGAAAATAAATAATTGGGGTTGTGACTTATTGAAGCCAACACATTTAATTTCTTTTATATTTTTTGGGTTTAAAATTTTTATTATTATTATTATTATTTTATTTTATTTTTATTAATTTTCACCGCGTCTTACTACCCGTTCGGGTTTCGCACTTACCTAAAGTGAAGGGAGGGGGATTGGAGATAAAGAAGGGCTACATTAACTGAAACCGAAAACCCTTGGCGGCCCCCGGGATTCCCCCCAAATTTACAAGATTTTGTCAAGGTGAGGAAGGGTTTGAAATCAGATAAATCTTTGGGGCCGGGGCCGAATTAAAACCCCCCCCCAAAAGAATCTGACACCTTACCCCTAACCATAGTCACCCTTTTTTTTAAAATAACTACACATGTAATATACCTTAAAATAACACTGGTCAATTCATAAACCGAAATACATAACATAAAAAGGAAAATATAAAAGTATCTTCAAAACCTTTATTTTCTTATATATAAGAATGAATTCACTTTTCATCAGGTTAAACAAGGCAATGTTGTAAATGTTCTTTCTTTCTAAACAAACAGAAAGGAAAAAAAATTTTTTTTAAAATTAAAAAAGACACCAGGGCCGGGGAATTTTAAACCCGGACTTTGCTTATATCCCATTTTACCCTGATACCAGGAAACAACCCGTCTCAGGCCCTTCTTTCTCAATTTTAAGGAATTCTATTATGGTATTAAAACTATGTAAATTCAAAAAAAACACAACTCAGGTTTTCACAAATTTCGTTTAAACCCCATTATGAAGAACCCACTTTTAATTGCAAAACGGCAAAAAAAAAATGAAAATTTTGTCACTTTAAAAATTCCCTTGGGTTTTTTTCGGCCTTTTAAACAGTTCCCCGTTTTCCAAAGGTATCAACCATGAATAATAAAACAAAAAAAATTGTGCACCCCAAGACTTTTTCGCTCTTTACCTTTAAAAAGGTGGATACATTTCTTAAAATTTTTAATTAGAACGAAAAATTACTTTTTTTAAAAAAATAAGGGGAAAAACAAATTGATTTCACCAAAAATTACTAAATAATTTCCCTTTTTTCGAAACGAAATTTGACTGGCTTTTCAACTCCCATTTTCCCAAAGGTATATTAAAATAAATTTTGTCTTCTTTTAACTCGGAAAATTATTTTTTAAAAAAATTATTTCAATTTAAAAATTATTTTTTCTTAAATTCAAAAAATTTACTATGGTAAATTATTTCAAAACAAAAGATTGGGGGGGAAAATTTTAAACAAAATTTAAATTCCTCTTTGGAAAAACCCTCCATATTTTATTGGGGGAAAAGATGGGCCCAATTTTTTGTCATTTAAACAGTACTAATACAAATTTTTAAACAAAAAACTTTAGACAAATTTTTTTTTAAAATCATTTTTAAATCTTTTCCCATATTTAATGTTAGATTTTAATTCCACAAACTACGGGAATAATTTTAAAAACCAAAACCAAGCTTAGTCCAGATAAAATGGGTTCGGGTCTAGGCCCTATATCGACCATAATCCCCCGATAAAGCCCTTTTAAAATGTCTTTTTTTGGGTTCAGGGAAACACGAAACCATATCCACAAAAAAGTCGAATTTGTTTTATTTTTACGAACAATATTTTTCTCTGATATTTCTAAAAAAAAAAAATAATTCAAATGGGGACAAATGTTTTAATATAGAAATTAAAAAAAGTATTTATTATTCATTAAAACTAACAAATAAAAACAGAGCTTAGTGACTTTGGGAAAAAGTAAATTTTCATTTCAGTGCACCCCCGATCTATACATCCCACATACACATGATGCTGCCTTCATTTTTTAAATACCACTCGGCTTTAACAATCTCTAATACAAAATACTACCCACGAAAAAATATCAATCAAACAAGCCAATTAATAAAACTCAAAACAATTGACTTCTCCAAATTTTAAAACTTGGTTTTCCTTTAAGATTTCGCCTTTTCTTTTTTGATCTTATATTTTTTGTAAAATCTTCTTTTGAAGTTTTAACCTCTCATTTAAACAACTTTTAGCCCTTTTTTAAAAAGGGTGCCGTTCGCTAGACAAATAAAACTCTGAAGGATGGGGGATTCTATAAAGTTTGTTCTAGTTACTGGCTTGTTTAGAATCAAGGAAAACACCACGCCAACATGGGATGGAAAAAATTTTTAAAAATTTAAATAAAAATTTTTAAAAAATCAAAATATACATTTTTACGCTATTTTTTTAAAAAAATAAAATGGCGGACTTATTTTTTAAATATGGAAGAATCTTTTTTAAATGTGCAAAAATACTAAATTTTTTATTTATTAATTTACATTACGTTTCAACTTATTAAATATTTTCAACATGAAAGTTGGGTTTTATGCCTTTCCCCTCCAACCCGGGAAAGGACTTACCACCTTTCAGTTTATTGTTTCCCACACCCTCTGGAAAAAAACACGGGAATAGGGGAAAATTAAAAAAGTGGGATTTCCCATAACCCCGCCCTAAACTAAAACGACCAAAAGATCCAACAATTTTTTCAAAATGTTTTTAGAACCTCCCAAATATTTATTTTTACAATGACAGGTAACGACGCTTACCTTCCCCCCAAAAAATTTACTTGGATTTAGACATTCAAAAACCTTGACTGGGTTTTTGAAACCCCGAACCTGGGGTTGACAAAATTTATCACTAAATCACAAAGTATACTTAAAAAATGTATATTTTTATCAAAATACAGGGGGTTTTGATCAATTTTAACTCCTAAAATTTTTGCCCCCTTTTTACATAGAAATTGACGAAAAATGAAAAGACGATAAACACGTCTAAAATTCGTCCGCCTGAAAAAATATATAAATTTAGTTAAATATATCCCTTTTAAAATATTTAAAAGGAATTTAAATTTTTGTGTTTATAAAAATTTAAACCTATGCCAAAAATAAAATTATAAAAATTTTTAAGGGGGATTTACTTTTTTTAAGACAAACCATGGGGGTAGGGATCCTCCCACTACCCCAAAAAAAAAACTACTTTTTTAAAAAAATTTAATTTTTCTGTGCTAAATGTGTAAATCAAATTTTTAATTGTTTAAAAATAACAGTAATGAATATTAAATTTTTAAAAAAATATTTATCTTTCCCAAAATACGTCTTTTGTAATTCTTCTTCCAAAACTCTACTTAACACAAAGGGAAAATCTACTTTTCACAATTGAAAACCCCAAGCAGGGGGGCCAAGACCTTCCCGTTCTAGGGGGCAACACATCCCTTTCCGCTCCCCCATAAATTCCAAAGATTCGATTTTAAAACCCCCTCATGCTTCAGTGACAGGGAACATTTACCAAAAATAAAAAAAATTTTAAACATAAAATTTTTTTATTTTGCTAATTTTGTTTAAATTTTTGTAAATTCACAAATTATAAAAGATTTGAAATAATATTTTTTTACTAACAACTTTTAAATTTTAAAACCCAATTAAAAAATTGAGATTTTGGGGGTCTATCATATTATTATCATTTTTTCAAACACTTAAAATCTCTTTTAATTTGCTTTTTCACGGGTAATTGGGAAAAGGGGAAAATACGTAGGGGTTGACATTTTGGGAAAACTTGTTTTCTTTTGAAAAGGGTTTGTTGGTTTAAATTTATTTTTTTTTTGTTTTACATTTAAAGACTATTATCATTGGATTTTATATTATTATAATCAAAACTCCCCAAAATCGAGTTAAAATTTTCCATTTCAAATATTTAAAAAAAAGAAAATAAAAAATATTTTAAATTTACTCAATAAATCGCCCCAAAATTCATTTTTGGGGAAAACATTTAAGGGGGTGCAAATAAATTTTTGGGGGAAAAAGGGGTTTTGGGGTTAATACCCCCGAACCCAACCGGATATCTATGAAAAAAATCTTTTGAATAATTTAAGTATTTTTGGATTTAAAAATTTAAAAAAAAAAAATGGGATCAACTATTAAAGTGGGGGTTTTTTTTTGTAATTTGGGGGTAATGAAACCTTTGAATAATAGTTAAGCAGAACCTGGTTTTTAAAATGTAAACCCATACTTTTGCCCCATCTTCAACGCTAAAAATTTTTTGTTATCTATATTATTTTAATTTTATTAAATATTTGTAGTACCTATGGGGAAAAGGGGGGCAGATACCCGTTTTCCCTCTACCCGGGGGACCACGCTTACAGCAAAACATAGTTAAAATTTACAATAAAACAAAGATAGGGGTAATATTAAAGCCGAAATAAACCCTTATTTTTGGGCAAGTTTACCTCTAAATATTTTGGGGCTAAATTTTCAAATTAGACTCGTTTTTCCAACAGCATTTTTTGAATAAGTAGGGTTTTTAAAAAAATTTTGATTGCAAATGATTACAATCCACCTTTCTACCACCAAGCTAAATTGTCTTACGATGTATCACTTCATTTTTCCTTATTATGATTGTTTCTTTGGGGTATTGTAACTGTTCTTTTTTTTTACATGGGTATTAATAGGGTCTGCACCTTTTCATTTAAAATTGGCCCATACCACTCTTGGCCCTAATTAAAATTTTCTTAATTTCTAACCTATATAAATCATTTCAATTTGATACCACCTTTTGGGATAAAGGCATATTTGACTACGACACAGAGTCCGGGGTTTTATTCCCGGGCCTTTCCCAATTTTTTGAGAAGTATTTCCATATTTTTCGGGAAAGGGTTAGACCACCCAATAAAAAGGGCTTTGAATACATATAGTGGCCCGGATATAAATAAAATTTAATCTGGGGCTTTGTTGTCTGACCTTTACACCTCTACCGTAAGAGTTCACAATTTTCCAAAATGGTAGGATAGCCGGAAGCGGATCACCCGGGGGTTTCTTTTATTACATTTTAGTGTGAAACACGTTATGGGAAAATAAAATAAAGAGAAAATTTGGTATAGGTAGGGTGGGGGGGTCAAATTTTCCTATACCAATACGGTAAAAATAAAATTTTTAAGAACCCTGCCATACACATATTTTCAAAAATTTTCCCTTTTAAAAAACTTTTCGTTTTTGGACAACTCTAGGGGCCCCCGGGCCCCCAAAACTCCCCCGAAGCTTTTAGTACAGCAACTTTTAATTTTCTCAGTCGCAAAGCAAAAATTTTTTGCCAAATTAAAGAACCCAAAATACCATTAATTTTTTTTGGCATTTTTTTTTTTTTTTTTTTTTGCTAAGGTAATTAAAAAAAAATGTACTTGGGTTTTTTTTACAGCATTAAAATTCGAGCATTAAGTTTATACAGCAATAACAAACCCATTTTTAGCTAAAAATTTATTAGTTAAAACTTTTAACTCTATTTCACAGTTTATTCAAAACAAATTCAAAGGGGGCAGCATGAAACAGGCCCCTTTGCAAATTAATACACCTCTTACAAAAATCAACCTAACATTTTTTGACCCAAATTTTAATGGAAACCCGATTTTTTTTTTTCCTTTTTTTTTTTTTTCTCATTCAAGGGAAATATTTAACGTAAAAATTTTGGCATCGAGGGTTTTATGAATCTGTTTTTTTTTAACCAAAAATGAATTTTACAATTAGTCGTCCCCATTCGTCTCTCCCCGAACACACACTAAAACATGTTTTTTATTAAAATTAAAATCTAGTATATAGGGCAGACCCCAAACTTTTCCGATTTTTCCAACACCAATTTAAGGTGTTTTTTGTTGGGGTTTTTTTTTCAATTTTTAATTTTTTTAAAAAAAATTAACATTTTTTAATTTCTTTTTAGGGGTAATTTGGGTTTCAATAACACTGTTACTTTTTTTTTTTGGGGGAAAAAAACGTTAATTAGTTTGTAAAAGGGTTTTTGAAAAATCTAAATATTCGAAAATTCTTCAAAAATTTTTTTTAAAATGTTTTTCTTCAAGTTTTGATATTTAAAAAAAAAATTGATACTTTTTTTGGGGAAAAATTCGTTTAAGTTTATATACTTTTTTTGAATTTAAAATTTTTTCAAAAGGCATTCTCTCAAAATTATTTTGTTAATTTTTTGACATTATAAATAATTCATATTTTGTTTTTTTTAAATAAATTAATTTTTTAGAGTTACTTATACTGATTATTTTTAAAATTTTATTATTTTAATATTTTTAAATTTTTTTAAAAGGTATGGGGCATTTTTCGATCAATAATAATGTTTTATTTTTTTTATGAAAATTTTAAAATTTGCTAATACGGAAATTTATTTTCAAAATTCAAATTTTCAAAATTGGGCCTTTAATACGATTCAAAAAATTTTTTAATTTTTTTTTGCTATAAAAAAAGAAAACCATTTTATATTTACAAATTAAAAAAATTTTTTTGGGGATTTTAAAAAAACTTATTTTTAAAAATGAAATTTTCTAAAATAATTTTAACAACTTTTTTCAAAGGGGTTTTTGATTAAAAAGATTTTCATGTTTTTTTTTAGAAAAACTTTCATAAGGGGGTTTAATAAAAAAATATTTTTGAACATTTTTCCTTCCACTTTTGTAACAATAGGGAAACTTGGCTATTGGTTTGGGACCTTTTTTTTATTAGTGGTTTTTAAAATAGTTCATTATCCATTTAAAAGTTTTACATTGTTTTAACTTTTCGAAATATTTAAATAATATTTTTTTTTATTCTAAACTATAAAAAATTTTTAAAAAACCCCTAAGAACAAAATGGGAAGGTGGGGGGTAAAAAGGGACAAACACTGCTCATACAAAATATTTTTTTAAATTTCCAATTAAATTTAAAAATTTTTAAAGGGGACCTAAAAGGGGATTAATTCTGAAACCACCTCGGGGGCTATTGGGAAAGCGTTGTCTTTATCGACTACTGAGGGCGGGGGGATGAGGGTTCGAATTCGTCGGGGGAACTGGGGGGATTTTTTCCCAAATGGGTTTTCCCCCTCTCCTTCCCACCAAATTGGGGTTCACTTCCCCAATTAACTTTTCCACTCCCAAAACCATTTGGGAATTTTACTTTAAACTTAAAAACCCAACGGGTATAAACTGGGGGCTAATTTTTATTTTAATTAATTCTGAACATTTCCAAGGCCCCCAAACATCCATCACAAGCTTTTATTTTAGGGCCCAAAAACCCCGGGGCAACAATGTTAAAGGTCTTTTTCAACTATTCACCGGGAGGGGTTTTTCAATTTAAAGAATATGATACTAAAATCGTCTTAACAAATCCTTTTATAATTTGATAAACCTGTTCCTAATAGAAAAAACGGAAATTAGACAATTTTGACAACGACCCCACATTTTAATGCTAGGGGTCCCAAATTTTAAAAAAAATATTTTCCCCCGAAACCCCAATTTTTTTCACAGAAATTTTCAGTTTTTCTTCTTTGGTTTAATCATCAATACCCTTATTTCGTATGGGTGTAAATAAAATAATCATTTGAAAAAAAAAAACTAAATCTTTTTTTTTGGGCCCAACGCATACAATTTTCTCTTTGGATGAATATTCTCTTTGGGTATTTATCAAAAACATCTAAATTGAGTCTTTAAAAATAAAAAAATTTTTTTTTTTATTGGAAATTACGTTTTTTCACATTTTAAAACATTTAAAATGAGCATAATTCAAAATAAAAATTAATTTTTTAGTTTTGAAAAAATTTTCATTTTATTTCGCGCATGATAAAATTATTAAAATTCTTAGGAGATTATAAGCTCAACAACAAAAAATCATCTTGAATAATGTTTTAAAAAAAATCATTTTTAAAACAAATAAAGGGGTTTGATGTTTATTTTTGGGGAATAATAAACCAACAAAACATAATTAAAATACTTTCATTTTTACCCTTGATTTTGAGATATAATTTTTAAAAATTTTGTGACCTCTCACTTTTCACATTTTAAAAAATACGTTAAATTCATTATGTTTCTATGTTGATTTTTAATTTTTAAGGAAGAATTTTAAAACGTAATTTTGATACCACACCCCAATTTTCTATCTCGCTTTTTACAACCCCCACCTCCCCCTCACCTCTCTCTCTCACCACACCATACTCACCTATAAAACTCTTCTAAAATAATATTTTTTCATTCTTTTTTTTCACAATCTTACCCCCATAACACCCTTTATCACAAAAATTTTATCACTTATCTTTTTTATACCTCTCTCTCTCCCTTTAAGTTTTATAAACGCTCTTTCTCAGGTTTTTTTTCCCTTTAATGCTCTTCCCAACGCTCTCTTTCGCAACTCCCTCTAACTCAAATTCACTCCTCACTCTCACTTTTTCCCATCCAAACCAACTCTCCTCTCCAAAAACCCCCTTCTTTCTTTAAAACCCCCTCATCTAAAAATTTTCCCCTTAAATTTTTTTCCCAAACCCCCTTTTCCCTCCCCTCTTTCACATTTAATAAAATTATGAGGAAAACACAAATTTTGACAAAGAACCCCTTTTAAAAATTTTGGGAATTTAAAGCCCGGTAAAAATCTTTTTAAAAAAAAACCCGATTTTACTAGGAATTTTCCATCTTTTCCTTTTGTGGTGATGGTTCATTTAACAATGTTATTTTTTAAATCCCAGGGGAAACCATATTTGTGTAAATTTGATTATAAATACAATTTTATATTTGTTTAAATCGCCACAAACCATAATTTTTGGAAACTGGGATTTTTAATACAATTTGTTATTTTTTTAAAAATTAAATCACTCAAACGTTTCTTGAATTTGGTGCAAAAAAAAGAATAGATCGGACATCATTTTAAAATTTTATCGGGGGTAAAGGGGGAAAATGTACGTTTTTATTTAAATTACCACCGAAAACAAAAACTAAAAAATTGATAATCTCGACAGTCACTTTTAAACAAAAAGTTTTTAATTTTTTATAATCCTTTCCTATAAAAGTTAAAAACATTTTTTGGGGGAAAAATCTAAGCCATCGCGCAACGACCATAATTAAATATAATAATATATATAATTTTATTATATTATATATAAAAAAAATATATAATATATTATATATATATAAATATATGGATACTTAAAAAATAATTTATTTTGTGCCTTTTTGGGCAAAGAGATCCTGTTTTCGTAAATTTTTTACATTTATACACTTTGGTGGATTTTTTGGGCAAAAAGAATTATTTCGTTTCACTTTTTGGAGTTTTTAGTAAAAATTTTTTTTTTTAAAATTAAAAGAAGAGTCGTGCTGTTCACGTAACATTTATGTAAATAAATGAGGGTACTAATGAATCCAAAAAACGATTCATTTTTCAATTTAAATTTTTTTAAGTCACCCTTTAAAAAAATTTATTTTAATTTGTTTTATAAGAAAATAAATTTTTTCCCTTTTAATTTTTCCCAACCCCTTTTTTTAAGTTTAAAATCGAAAACATTTAAATTATAACCTTTAAAAAACCAATTTTTACTTTTCCGTTTTTTAGGTTTTAAAAAAAATAATTTTAAAATTTAAAAAAAATGCTTTTTCCCTTTAAAATCGTCCTTTTCCCTTTCATACTTTAAATTAAAACAAACCCCACAAAGTCCACATTTTTTGCCCAAAAAGCTTTATAAAAAAAATCTATATTGAAATTAAAAATTTTACATAATTAAACCCCTCATGTCCACATTAAAACATAAGGATTTTTTTTTAATAAATTTTTTAATACATGCTTTTTTTTAAAACTTTGTTTAAAAAAATTTTTTCAACAGGAAACTAGGCTATTTGATGGTTTTTTCTAGGATTGAAAAATAAAAACATCCCCTTTATTTTTTTCATAAACTATCTTTTTTTAAAATAATTTTTAACGACCAAATTCCCCTTTTATTTATTATAAATTTCATTTTTATTATAGTAATGTTTTGGTAGTAATAGTAAGAAACGAATGAAAACACCTTTGTAGGCCTGTTATGTTCATACTAAATTTTTTAGACAATAGTTAGTTTAAAAAATGTTAGTTAGGCCGATATTTTCCAAAAATATTAGCCCCCCCCTCCCCCATCCACCCCTTTTAAATCCACCCCCCATCACTAATGTCCTTTAGCCCCCTATGCATAATGTATGGGGGTTTTAATAGCTCTAAGGTTACCCCTATAATTTAACCTCTTCCCCCCAAAACCCCTGCGGGGAAATTTTCCCAACAAAATTTCCCTGAACATTTCATCTCTAAATTTTATCTACAAATACACTATCACAGTTCTCGATTTTTTCCTGTCACAAAGATTACGTTTTTGTTTTTTAATTTAAAATATTATATTTTACTAACGAGGATTTTAAAAAAATTTGAAATGTTACATTAACTGTTAAAAATATTCAATAACCATAAAGTTTTTCTGAAAAACATACCATAACTTCACTAAAACAAACCGATTTTTGGGGTTTATTCAATCCAATTTTTATTATTGTTTAGTTTTGAGTATACATAAAAATTCTTATAAAAACTTTAAATACAACAAATTTTAAGTTATTCAAGCAACAATATTTTAACAGTTTAGTAAAAAATTTATAATAGCGCCCTACAAAATGAAAATTTATTTGTTTTTCGGTTGGCCGAACTGTGAAATTTAACGTTGTTTTTTACATGGCATTTTTTTTCATTTGCTTAACCTTTCAAATTTTACTATATTAATGACTGATCATATTTGGGGGAATTTTTGAAAATTCTATTGATAAAAAAGCTAATAGCAATAAGCCATTTTATTCAAGTAAATTTTATTTTTTAAAACATGACACAATAAAGAAAAAAATTTTTATACTTTTTAAAAACACCTTTTAATTTATCTTGAGTAAATAAAAAACCATTTGATTTGGCACAATAAAATTAAAAACATAACAAAATTGTGGTTTAAACACCAGACATGTAAGGGGGAAAAAAAATAAATTTTGTAATAACTGGTTGGTTTTGTAGTTTTTTGGGCACAGAATTTGGGGTGGGTAAAATCATTTTCCCAAAAAAACATCAAAAAATTAATTAATAAAATATAAAAAATCAAGATATTAATAACAAACAAAACAAATAACTTGGGAAAAACAAATAGTTTTACATCAAACTCAATAAAATAAAGCGCGACATAACATAAAATGAATAAAGCAAAGATTAAAAAAATAAAAAAATCAAATAAAAATAAAATAATAAAGCAAAAGTTAGCAAAAAAAAGCAATTTAATAAACAAAAGAAACGAGGGGAAAAAAAAAAATTCCCCTCAACTTGGGCCACATGGATTCTCCCCAAAAAGGGGAAATAGCTGCCTCCCCCCTATGACAGGGGAAAGAGGGTCCTTAAAAAGGAGGGGGAAAGATGTATCTTGGGTTGTGAGACCCTTGGGGTGATGAAAATCATGCACTTCCCTGGTTGGGGTTTTAACGTCTATTGGCCGGGGGCCCCCTTCGATACTACGTTTCCGTTTCCCCCGAGTTCTAGTTGCAACTCGAGGGGGTTCCCCTTTGGGAACGCTTGGCACCCTTTCTGCCACTCTTCTTGCCCACCTAAACCCAGGGGCTCCTCTTGGGGGTAACGCTTGGCACCCTCTTCCCCTCTTCTGTGGGGCCACCCAATACCCGAGGACTCCCTTTTGGGGAAAACGCTTTGGGATCCTTGTGTCCACTCTTTTTGGGCCACCAATACCCGGGGGCTCCTCTTTGGAACCTTGGGATCCTTGTGTCCACGTCTTCTTTGGGCCCACCCAAACCCAGGGACCCTCTTGGGGTAAGCGCTTGGCATCCTCTGCTGTCCCCATCTTCTGTGGGCCCACCAAATTTCCCAACTCCCTTGGGGGAACGCTTGGGATCCTCTGCGTCCCCTTTCGTGGCCGACCTAATACCCGAGGGGCTCCTTGGTGGTAAGCCTTGGCACCCCTGCTGTCCAGTCTTTTTCCCACCTAATACCCAGGGATCCTCTTGGGGTAAGCGCTTTGGGATCCATGCTTCCCCCCCCTCTTCGTGGCCCACCCATACCCAGGGAAATTTCCCGCGTGGATTTGTTGATGACACACTCACACCATGACGATTACCCCTTTGGAAAAAAACTGTTTGCCCTTTTCTTGGCTCCCCTTTTCGAATGTTGTCCCTGTGGTTTAATGGTGTTCACTCGCATGGTCTTGAACACACTCTGACTGGAGGGGGGAGGGGTTTTTGGGTCTTTCTCGACGGGTAAAGACTGTCCTTTGTTTTTTGTCTCCCTTGGGGGTCCTTTCGGGTTCTCAACCGCATTTTTTGGGCCCCGAAAGAAAATAACATTTCCAATAAATATCAACAACAACAATAGTACAAAACTAGTGTCATGTTTTGGAAATGAACTTTTAAAATAAATTTTTTATCCACTTTGGTTTTTTTAAAAAGGGGACAGTCATGTTGTTATGGAAAAACCTCTTTTGCCTTACTAATCATCCCCCCTTATATTTTTCCCAAGAGGACTATAAACAAAATTTTGAGATCATTTTTTTGGCTATATTTCCTTTTTAAAAATACAAAAAAATTAAATAGTTTCCCGAACTCGACCATTACACTTGGTTATTGTGTTCACCCGGGGGAAAAAGAGAGCTTTGTTGATTTTTTTTAAGGGGATTCTATTGTTGGGGTGAGGGGAAAAAAAACCTTTTTTCGGGGAATTTAAAGTAAATCTTTAATTTTGTTCTTTTAACTTTAAATAAATACAAATTTTTGACAGTACATATCATCGACAGACCCCCATTTGTGGAATACGATAAACCGAATGTTAAATGGCATTTTTTTTTTTCAGTGTTCACATTTCATTCCCTGTTCAAATATATGCCAAATTTTCGCGTAACGCGAAAACGGGGTTTTTGGCGAATTGCAATTTTAAACAGTCCCGAAATCCGATTTACCTTTTTCGGATTCGCCTAAAATTTTGGGGTATTGAAAAAAAATTTTTGTAATATTTTGGGCTTGTGACTTTACATACTTTTTTCCCGGGCCCCTGCCGCTAAAAATTACTTTTTTAAAAAGTTGCAGCACATTTTTTTTTCGGACTAGTGTTTTTTACCGTTTTGTCAAACAAAATATAATTTTTTGTTTTTACTTTATATTTTTTTTACCTGTTTAAACATTTTTCCGGGGAACATTTTAACCCAAAAAGTCCCTTAATCACGACAGTTTTTGGGAAAAAAAACTTTTTTAAGCTTTGTCTTTAATTTGAATTTCCGCAAAAAAGGATTTTTTAATTTCCCCCTTATTTACCCCTTTTTGGGGAAAATTTAAAAAATTGGGCTTTTTTTTTCACCATAAAACAGGCTCTGCCCATAAATGTCCATTTTATATGTCTTTTTTTTTTTTATTCGGGCCCTATTTTGGTATTAAAACATTTTTCCCCATTATTCTCAACAATCTAGTTAACATAATAAATTGGGTATTTAATCCTCTTTCCCTTTTGATTTGTTTCATAAAAGCACGATTTAAAAAACATACCGAAATTACAAAAAATTGCAAACCTACCAGGGTGTTGATTTTAAAAAACACGCCCCTTATTCCTCAAAAGAAAACTCTCAAAATTTGGGGAAAAACACCAGTTAATTGTGTTTTTTGGGGCATAAAGGGGGGAACCATTTTCAACACCCACCCCCCTTTGGGGGGCCGCAACCCCAGTAATATATTTTTTTCGAAAAGAACGATTTTTTATTAATAAATTATAAAAAAATTTTAAAAAATTAATAATCAACCCTATTTTCTACACGTTACTTTTTTGTACTTCAATATAAAAAATAAAACAAATAAAATAAATTAAAGTTTAAAAAATATATAAACTTTTTTGTTTTTCAATGGCCCACAATATCAATACATAAAATGATAAACACATTGGTGTAAAATAAAAACAAGAGGAAGACAAAAAGTCAGAAAAAAAAATAGAAGCATAGGGAAAATAAAATTGATATTTAATAAATTAACTACATTAGTGATAATAATGAAATTTTGTTTTTAATGAAAAAATAAGATTATGAAATAACTTAATAAGTTAAAATTGTAGTAAAATAAATTTTATTGGAATTTTTCTCATAAAAAAAAAAAAATTTTTAAACAAATTATTTTTTTGTTAAAATTTTTTTTAAATTAATAACAAATTACAAAATGCCCGTACAAATTAAAAAAATAATTTTAATTTAAAAAATTTTGAAAGTTAATTTTACGAAATTTTAAAAAAAAAAGTTTCAGTCTAAAATAAATCTTTTTCCCCTTTAAGGGTTGGCAAACCAAAAGAAGAAAAGCTCCCTGATCCCCAACCCTTTCACCCGGCTTGGTTGAAATGTTGGGGGAAAACGGACCTTTAAATTTGGACCCTCGAGAGAAGGGTCACCTCCCCTTCCCTATTCATACTTTGTCTAATGGGTTTTTTTATAATAGATTTTTCAAAATAAATTCATAAAAAAATTATCCCAAATATTAATTTTATAATAATTATTACCCTACACAAATTTTAAAAACAAAAAAAATAAAAATCTCCAAAAATATTTTTAAAATTCCAGTGGTGGCCCCCGCTTTTAGAAGAAGGTCAAAAAATGATAGCCCAGTTTTTTTTTTAAAACTTTGTAGGTTCCCGGGGCTTTCCCTTCAACTACCTTTTTTTTTTAATACATTAAACTTTTAGAAAAGCTAATATCCATTAATAATTTTATTTATTTTCATAAAAATTTTCGGATTTCATAAAATTTAAAAAGTGAATATTTCCCCCCCCTCTAATTATACGGGTTGGGTTTTTCCTCAACCCTCAAAAGAACGAAAATTTAAACCCTCTTTTTGTTGTTGTTGTTCTTTTAAACCCCTTTTTTTGTTTTCGTCTGGGGTTTTAGAAACCTTTTAGCCACTTTAAACGTTAGTCTACAGGGCTCTTTATGTTACAATCAGCGCTTTTTGGATTATTTCAAACAACACTATGTTTTTGACTAACTCATGAAATTAAAAATTGGGAAATTGAACTGTGGGCCCGCCCTGTGGAACCAAGGGGCAAGACGCGGACCGCCCTCTGCGCCACACATTGGGGGGCTCGCTCAGAACTAAGACCGCGATGACGGTGGATTAAGTATTCTCTACAAACCTAACCATTGAACTTGTCCCATTGAGTGGGGAAGAGGGTTCAAACCCCCGTTAGGTTAAAGGGGGTAGTTATCAACTATGATTTAAAAAGTGTTTTCTCATCCTTATCTAAATATTTTTGATTACTTCCTCCAAAATTTTCCCTTAATAGCCATTTTATACTACAATTTAAAACAAACCAACCCAAGTCACCATTAAGCCTTGACCCCCAAAATTATTTTTTCTTAATTTTGTAAAATATATTTTTTCTATTTTTTGTAGAACAATTATAATTTCCCAAGGAAAAGACCCCTCCTTTTACTTTTTCACTCATCAAACCCAAAAAGGAGAGCAGCTCTTAAGCCGCCCCATTAGATAGGAAGATTAGCTTCCTCTAGGTCCCATGCAATAAAAGGTTTCACAATCGGCCAAAAATTTTTTGTATTTAACTATACTTCAACAACTTCAAAAAAAAGGTTTTTATTAAACTACCTCAAATAAGTATTCTTATGAAAACAAAAAATCATTTGTTAACCTAAAAAAATACTCTTTATAATGTACTGTGGGGTAATGTTTGATTTGTAAATCACCGGGATTTTACAAAAACACTGGTTTAAATTGGGGTGTAAAAAAGTATTTTGATTTTTCCTCTCGCCGAAAATTTTTTCCAAAACACCCGGGGTTTACAAAATTACCAAAACACCAGGGAAAATTAATAATTCACTTTAAATTTGTTTAAATTGGGTTTCTTTGCAAATTAAATTTTTTATTTTACTTATGTTAGGGTTACTAGTTTTTTTATTTTTTGGTTTTTTTTCTATAAATTTTTTTTCGCAACACTTACATGGGGCTCTACTAGAATTTTGGAGGGGGCTGCCCAAAATTTTTTTCCTTTTTTTTAAAATTGTGTAAAAAAAAAAAACAGTATAAAAAAAAAATTTATTCAAACTTTAAAACAAAAAAAAACTTTTTTACTTACTCCCAATTTAAATTGTTACACCCAACTTGATTTTTCATTTAAAAAACAAAACCATTCTCTTTTTTTAATTGCCAAAAAGTTCAATAATTTTTCCTTATCTTGATAACATTTGAGAAATTTTTTTTTCAATTAAAGTACTTCAAACGCTTTGTCTTTCTGTTAAAAAAAAAACCAAAAAAAAAATCAAAAGAAAGCTTTAACAAAATTTATTTCACCTAAGTATAAAATTTTTTTTTTTTATTAAAAATTAATTTCGTATAGGCCCGAGTTATTTTGTTGAATGGGGGGATTTTTCCCCTCCTAGCGACGTTAAGAATAGGGTTTTTTTTTCGACCCCTTTTTTAAAAACAAATATTCCTTTAAAAACTATTTGTAATCTCACGGGCCATAACGATTTTTAAAATTTTTTAACCATATTATAAATTAAAAACGATATTCCTGGAGTTTTTAATTAAAATTTTAAAATTTTCCGTTAAAAAGGAACAGCGGGAACGACAAATAAATACCGGGGGGTCATCCTGGCTTGCCGGGCCGAAACAGCGAGATCCACACCCAAACCTGTTGGGATGACTGACTACCCCACCCCCGAGAGCTCCACCCCCCTTTCGACATGTCCTTTTGAGGGGGGGATGAGCTTTTGGTTTTCATTTTTGGGT